>JAYKAV010003313.1:0-50374 GCA_035582835.1 Phoebastria nigripes | reverse complement strand
AGCTGAAAAGTCCTTGACTAGTAGGCTACTTAGCAACAACTAAAAACATCAGTGTGTTATCAACATTCTTCTCATACTAAATCCAAAACATAGCACTATACCAACTACTAGGAAAAAAAAATTAACTCTATCCCAGCTGAAACCAGGACAGAGGCAAGGGAATTTATCAGTGAATCCTAAAGCTTTCATACTGAAGGATCCTTCCAGGTTGAGAATAATGTTTCTGGTTATGTTTTCAGTACAGAGCTGGTTTAGGCCTCTGCACTTGAAAGTAATCTGAGACTTTGTGTCATAAAACAATCTTGTGATTACTTATTATAATTACTGGAGAAGCTGATACTTTTCTGGTTTGTGGAAAAACTGTGTTATCAACTATGGATTGTTCCTGAGATCCAGAAATGGCCTTTTCTTTGTCACAGAAAAGTCTGATCTGCTTCTGTGCCTGAAAAAAAAAAAAGTATTCTACTTCTCTCTCACTTGTGTTTTTCAAGAAAAAATGCTGGAATAATATGAAGACCCATAAATTCTCCTGAGAGGTCATCCCTGGCCATCACATATATGGAATTGGGATCGTCTAGGGGTTA
Source organism: Phoebastria nigripes (assembly GCA_035582835.1). Classification (NCBI taxonomy): domain Eukaryota; kingdom Metazoa; phylum Chordata; class Aves; order Procellariiformes; family Diomedeidae; genus Phoebastria; species Phoebastria nigripes. The sequence goes on along the minus strand of JAYKAV010003313.1, from coordinate 49,790 downwards.
TAACCACAGAGAATATAAGATAGAGGAATAAAAGGAGGCTTCATACTTGGTCTCATCAGCGTATGTCAGAATCAGCATTTCACTACATCTTCTCTTCACCCTTCTCCAAGGAAACATGTAGGCTGGAGTTCTCCAAAATTGTTTTAGAAGAGAACAGAGAGAAAAGATGTTGCACGGAAGAGAGTTTGTTTTCAGCTTTGGTATTTTAAGGCAAAAAAAGTCTAGGACAATACATAGAACAATACTGCTGAAAGTCTTTTTGTAGAGCCAAGCACTGAGAAGTTAGGAATGCCAGCTATTTTTCTATGCAATTTTATTTTTTGCATTCTTGTATGTGTCCATTATTTTTTTCAATTGCGTGCTGACAAGAACTTAAAATCTTTTTGTTGTAGTCCTGCCTCATTCTGTAAACAGGTGGTATAGCTGAATTTGAAATGAAAACTTTCAATTTTTCTATCATTTCCTTTTTGTGGGTAGGATAAAATTATGAGTTTATATGAAACTATATCCTAAGCATAAAAAAGAAAAGAAATTCCTCTGATATTAAGGCCTAATTTCCACTTATTATTAAAAGATATATACTGAATTAGCATAGAAAGAAGCTGCTGTATACTGGAAGAACAGAAAGAATTAATGAGATTTTTTCTTTGTTTTGGCTAAATTTCTTTATCCTATCCTTAGCCTGACATCTTTCATCTGAATATCTGCAAGCATATGCAGGTTTTATGATTAGACTCCTACCTTATCCTGATTTCAGCTGGGTCTTAGATAAAAATGTTCTTACTTCTTCAATTAGTCTTACCATGCACTATGAATTGGCAATTCAGTGAGTGATCTTATGAGAGAAAGGACCACAAATTTACTTCCAGAGACAGTCTTTTATTAGTGTATGGCATACTAGCTGCCCACAAGTCAGTTTTATTTTTTCTGCTCTTATTGTCCATGTTCTATGTATAAACGTAAACTGCCAATTTCCAGGTCTTCCTGCATAGTAACTTTGGCTAGATCTAAACTCAAACCTAACAAAAGCAAGAACGGCATAACAGCACTCACGTGACCATTTTTAACACATATTGCTCTAAGTCGGGAATTTCCTTCTTGCCTCCTTGAAGGAATAGCTTACCATGTTGATATATTGCATGCCTGCAGTGAAATATTGCTCTCAATTGCCCAGCCCAGAGGTATCTGGAAATTGTACCAGATAAAGTGATAGGCAGAATCAAACTGAAGTGCATTTTCTTTGGGTGCTGTAAGCATGTCCTTTAGCAGCTGCATTGATGGGAATTCTGCACTGCAAAAACGTTGACTCTCTGCTACAGCAGTGATTAAATTGAGTAGCTTTTTTTGGCACAGCTGAAGAGTAATATTTCTTCCTCTAGAAGTGATTAGCCACAGGTTTTGTGCCACATACCTTCAGAGGGCTTAAAGGGATCTCCCAATTAGAAGGTTCAGCACCTTGTCCTTTCAAAGCCCAAGCACTTTATTGATTAAACCCTCCAAAAAATGGAGGCACTCAAAATCCTAATCCCTTCCTTGACAATGAGATTATCTTTTGTTTTATATACTAGGATTTTTAAAAATGTGGGCAACTTGCTTAGAAGGAATAAAGCTTTTGTATGGAAGTTTTTAGGGAGTCCTGGAAAATTGCAAATAAATAAGCAACCCCACAGCTGGTTTCAGTGGATTAATTCCAAAAGTAAAGTTTTGAAAGAGGTACACATCCTTTTTCATCTTCTTTAGTCAACACTGGTTTGTTGTTTGCTTTTTTTTCTCCCTCTCCCACACTTACAGGTGTTGTGGGAGGGCTGTAGAGGAGGATGAGCAAGAATCCTAAAAGGGACCAAGTATTTCAGTGTGGCAAAACCACATTAACCTGTTTTCCTGAGAAACCAGGAATTACATGGTAACTCTTTAAGCCTCTCTTCACATCTGTCAGTCAGTTGATGAGTCAGTCCCACCAAGCAAATTTTTGAATTTGAAAGAAAATTTCAGTCACATTTAATATATTTGGTTGCCACAACAGATGCCTGGGGAGTGTGCAAAGGCCCCAGCGCCATCTCCTTGGGCTGCCATCAAGTATTCGGCCAGAAGCTAACAGCCAAGCCCCGGTGAGGCAGTTTCCTCTGCATGTATTCAGCCATGGCAGAATAAATCCCTTTCCTGTCTGGCGCACCAAACTGAAGGAGGCACAGTACATGGACAAAACAAAGGGTTTTTACAGTGGACCTGCCTTTAACAGGCAACATAGGCATAACAGAATTAGTATATATGACTTTATAAGAGCCAGCACTTGGGTTTACTGAATTTTCTTGCGGGGTATAGAGGAGACCGATTAAAGCGTGCGCTTCCAGAGGTGTTACATCTTACTGTCATTGCAGGAGAGAGGGCAATATGATAAGAGTGTTGAGTGGCTTCCAGTGGCCACGTTTTGTGACCATTAATCAGGAATGGGTGACAGGATAACTTGAGTTTTGTATGAGGAGAGGCCATAACATTATTGCAGTGCAAACCATTGTTTCAAATAAAAATTCTTTTTCTTTTCTTTTAATTTTCGAATCACAGGCATGTGCCACATCCTTACTTGTCCTCTGAAGAGAGTAACTTTCCACAGGTTTCTAGTTGCTCTTCCCCAAGGTACTCCAAAACCATCTGAAATGGCTTGGTGTGCACTACTGACAGTGAAGGCTAAAAGCAAGCTAAGAAGTGATTTTGGTTTCAAACTGGAGGAATTTTGTTCCAAAGAGGCTGAGGAGCAGGAGTGTGCTGGGAAGAGGGGGGCAAAGATCTTGCAGATAAATTTTTCATTGTATTGAAGCTTTCATGGAATGAAGGAGGGACAACACCTGTTTCCTAGGCCTTGTAAAGGAGTTAGAGTTTATGTGTGCGTACCATAAGGGAACAGTTTACAACAGTTTTCCCTGCGTGATGATGTCCTTAAGGGAACCGTGTGATAGAAGAAGCAAGCAGGAGTTTATCTCTCCCAGTTTTTAATTTTATTCAGCAGGGTCAATCCTCAGAGGACCATGACAATCGTGGGGATTAAGAGCGGATTTCCCCTGGCCCACAGTCACATTAGATTTCTGTGCCCACAGAGGTGCTTTTCTCATTACTCTGCTGACACGTTTTGCTCTCAGTGCTTCAGCGTGTGTTCAGCTTCATAAGAAAGCTTCTGGCAAAGATTTCTGAACAACCTATTGCTTCTCCTGACAGGGACATAGGGAAATCTTAAGCACATCAGGTGAAAAATGTATCAGTAYGGTTGTGGTTTATGTCATTAAAGCAATATAAAACATGCCCCCTCAGGGGTACGGCATTCATAGGCACCTGTACTGATGCTTAGCATGAAAGAACAGAAAATAAGAGCTTACAATAATAATGTGGCACAGTAAATACGTGATCTAGTATTCAAATAAACCCAAATCTGCAACTTATAACCCTAGACCATTTAGAAGTAGGTATGTTAGAGGGGTGTGTGTGTGCTGCTTCAGTTTTGAAAATTAGTAGTTTGGAAGTATGATCAGCCTAATGAATAAGGCCTGGAGTGATGACAACTCTGTCCAATTCCCATTTCGTCCAGGGTTTTCCTCTTTCATGCAGACCAAGACAGTCAGTCTAGTCTTGAATCCCAGCTCTCTGTATTTAAAAGGAGTTTAATGACCTCATCATAGGATAGAAATAAAAAATTCCTCTAATGTTTGTTTGAGGTGCTCATATCTAATGGTGATGAAGGCTATTGAAGGGCTTGGATAAAAGAAAGTTTGTATAAGCCGTGCATTTTAATACCTCTAGGTAATGTATTTTCTTTGGGCAGAAGGTCTGTAATCAGTTTATGTTCCAGTCAAGGCAAAATACCTCATAGGTTTTTGTAGTTGCCATCTTAAGCTGGTTACTCATGGCTGAATTTTTCAAACTTACACCATGTCTGTAGATAACTTCAGTGCTAGAAAAGCTACAGGCCCAAATGTGTTTAACTCTGTTCCGTCTTCCCACCTCGGATAGACACATACCCATTTTAGTTAGAAATTTCTTTTCATGTAGCACAGCTGATTGCGTTTAGGTGGATAAATGATGTTTTGTCTGCCAAAAATAACGTGTGGACTTTCTTGAACAGTCATTTTCTCTTGTGCTCTGGAAAATAAAATGTTTCCATTGTTAGATCAAGTTGAGAGTTACCGCCAGTTCCTATAAACGCTGCCAGACACTGAGTCTAGCGCATTGTGTGACTGAACCTTGGCTCCACCAGAAACAAAAATTCTCGCTCCCGTCATTGGACCAGCTTCTAGCATTTTTATGTAGACCAATTTCTCATGTTGTAGGCCAACCCAAACAGTAAATGAAAACTCACAATTCATAGCCTGTTCGGGTAAAACTAGACTGAGAGCAACCCTGTTTTATTGTCTCTTGGCCTAAAACCAACTTCTTGTTCTGAACTGTCGTCACTGATGACAGGCAGATTTACTACTCCCCTCCAACCCCATTTGACAAAATTAGGAACCAAACAACTTCAAGTGCTTTCTTGATCTAAAGAATAACGACTATATAGTAAGTAAAAACCCTTTTCAACGAATTGTTTTGATCGAGTATTTACACAAATATGTCAGGCTTAGGAAAAAAAAATATGTTCATTAATATAACCATAATGATGTGCTCATTTACATTAAGCAATCAAGACTGGCTCTAATGGATCATACTTTGTTGTTTGGGTTTTTTTAAAACCCTCTTACTTTCCATGAAATCATTGTGATTATTTTTAAAACAATGCAATTAGGCCTTTAGATATGGTATTTGAATATTTGTTCTGTTGATCTGAATTATTAAAAGCATCCTTTCTCTGAAGCATAATTTTTAATTATCTTCAGTGGTGGTGTATCTTTAATAAGCGCTCTAGCTGAGACATGCAATTATCCCATACAATAGTTGCAATGAGGTTTTGGTTGTTAGTGATGCCTTGTTAAAATTGTTTGGCCGACTGTTACATTGCATTTGCAGGCTGCTTTGTCTTAAGATCCAGAAAAATAATTTGTGCTAGGCTAAAATCTACAGAGATAAACTGGTAAACCGAGCCAACAGGTTTATTTTGGGACTGAATGCTAGAGTGCTCAGCCAAATGTGTGGTTAGTTAGGGTGGGTCATAAGTAGTAGCTCTGGAAAAGGGAAAGAGCGGAGGTGAGTTGTTTCACTCTATGCTACCTTTTGACCTGGAGTTTATATGCTTAGTTGTCTTAATTGCAGCACAGTTGGTCTGGTCTGACCATAAAATCCCTTTGTGGTGAGCCTGCACAGAAGTGCTGATCTGATTGTTTCGAAGCTTGGATGTTACGAGATCAGGGGCAGACGCATCTCAAATGCTGCTTGTTTAGCAGCTGTTTTAGCAGCGTGGTAAATTTCTTCTTAGAAATGCAGTACATGGTGATTGATTAGTATATTGAAAGAACTTGGCCTAATCAATACAGTGTGAGGTTTCCCCCAAGCGTGCTATCTCGTGTTTCCCTATTTATCACCACGCACCGGTGTCAAGCGTGTAGGGCTCTCAGTCCTACCTCTGCTCCCTGTCTGCTGCAACAGCTCCTTGCATGGCCTCATGCCTTCACCTCACTTCCTTGAGTGATGGCTCCTTGTGGGTTTTCAGGAGAGGTGCAAAGGAACATGCTCGGCAGAGCGGTGACTTCTCTTCCCAGGATCATTGATATTTGCCCTGTTGCCTGTGGTGGACGTGAATCAAATCTCATAAAGTTTATGCATCAACAGGCTTATGGCGTCATTGTGTAAGCTTCCAGATGAAATGCCTAAATCCCTCACATGAAATGCAGTAATCTAAGGTAATATTACTTACATTTTTTTCTTGTCTTGATTTACCAATCATTTGATTTTCCTTCAGATTTTAAGACGGTATATTGAGTTGTTATAACAGTGATTTAGGTTTAATAATCTTTTTGACTTAGCTGCAGTACACTCTGATTCTGAGCATTCAGCTATCGAAGTCTTCCTAGGTGGAATCAAATGTGGTCTGTGGAGATGCCCAGAAGTGCACATGGGTGTGTGTGCGCACATACACATGCACACACACTCTCTAACACTTCTGGAAACATGAGGCAAGATGTAATATACCAGTGATGAAACTGGTATGGTTCTGTAAAACTTGTTCTATGAAAATAAAAACTTACATGATTAACTAGTTCATAAGTTTTTACTATTAGACATAGCACAGCTGTGTGATTCTCTATTGTACACCAACAGGCTACAATCAAGAAGCTATCATTTCCTGCACAGTTCTGATAAAAAAGGATAATCATGTAATGAAAGAATAATTCAGGCTAGAAGGGACCTCCTGGGTCAGTTCATCCATCCTCCTGCTGAGCGCAGGCCTAACTTCACAGTTAGGCCAGCTTGCTCAGGGTCCTGTGTGGCTGGCTTTCACAAGTCTCCAAAAATGGACGTGCCACAACTGATCCAAGGCTTAACCATTCTCACTGTAAACAGTTTTCCCTTTGGTTGGAACAAGAACAGTGCATATAAACTGGTCATGAATAAATTTAGATAGGAAATCAGATTACTTCAGTGATGTTCTGGAACAGTGCTCTGATAGGATTTGTGGGAGGAGAAAGCATCTCCTTGAGCCCAAGATGCATATTTGTCTGATTGTAAAAGTGATGATACGATATAACTGTCTCCAATAGCAAAGGACTTGACTCAGTGACCCATTTCAGATTTGAAACCTTGATGCTTTTACCAGTGATGGGTGTTGAATTTGCTGCTTGCACTTGAAATGGTCACCTTTCTGCTGCTTCCCTGAATTTATGTAGAATTGTAAATGTCATACATTTCTTATTGTGCCTCTTCTGGTTATATTTCTGTAGGGAATAGGAGCAATCCTTCTGCTTGAATTAATGAAGCGAAGTCTCTCCTGAGAAATTCAAGACCAGACTGGGCATGGTAATAGAGCTTATTATCTAATTTACCAGAGGAGCAATATTATTCACAGTTACTCATTTTGTCCCTTCTCTGGGTAGAGGGGACACCTCATACTCCAGGTCTGTTAGTGCAGTAGCTTTTTAAGGCAATTAATTCTCAGGCACACGTATATAATGAAGTCAATATTTTACCTCAATCGTTATTTTTTTTCTGTATTTATCAAATGATCTTTCTTTTCTGCTACCTTGCACTATTGTATGAATGATGAAGTCACTAACACTACTGAAGTCCACCTGTGTTTTGCTTCTGAATGCTGATCTAAGGTGGAAGCCTGAGAAGGCATTTGGATCATGAAAGCATTTTCACTCGTCCTCTAGTGCTGGCAAGCTCAGGTGGGCTGTGAGGGAGTGGACTGAAGCCCCATGTCCATTGTGTGAAACTTGAGGAATTGTGTGAATTTATGGAGACGTTTACTGGGGGAGAGGGACAGAGTGGAAAGGGCAGCGGCCCCTGTGTTAACATCGCTTTCAGTCTGTACCGCTGCAGCACCTTGTCTACGTCTGCACCCGTTGCAGAGTGTCTGGCTCTGTTACACGTATGTGCACGCATAGTATAAAATTACCTTTTACTCAAAGGTCCATTCTTCGAAGGGAAGACAGTGAATTACTGCTTTAGGTGCAAGTAATATGTAGTGATTTAATGACCTTATAAGAAACACTAACTCTAGTATGAAGCAGRAATTTCTATTCTCTCCATTATGATCGAACATGCATTATATTTTAAATATAGTTGTTAGAGGGAAAGGATTATTTGCTCATGTTGTAGGAAATGTAAAATTGCATCTAATGAGCTTGTTTGCAATTTTTAGTAATGTATATTGCCATTAAAATGAATTATTTTAAATATTAAACATAGTAATTACACTTTGGACTACATTTCATTTAAACTTAGGATGATGGAATAATTTTTCTTACTGAGTGTCAAATTGCCATCAATTTACTTTCTAAATAGGTTATTGAGTTTTAGGAGACGTATATGCCTGAATAAAGTTATGAGCTGTTTATAGTATGGATATACTAATAGAAAATATTCCTCAGAAATTAGTTTTAAAATTATGTGATATGTAGCCAATATGCTTTTTACTGCATCTTTAAGAGAGTAGTGTATTTGAGAATACACTTTACCAGCAGAGCTGCTTTTGTTGTGTAAGAAGTTGGGGAGCAAGACAGATGAAATGTCTTGAAAATATCTTCAATATCTTGAAGATAAATTTAGGCTTTCTAACCAAGTTGTCCAAGCAGTGAGGATTCAGCTGTTCTCAGGGAATTTAAAAATTCATAGTATTCATCCAGCCTCAGCTATGTCTCAGTTTGAACCTGACCCTTTTTGATTTGTTTTATAAAATTAAGTCCCAACTTCTACCTGAGTCAGCACGAGTAGCAGAAGTCGGAGGGTAGGTGTCAGGCACGTTACAGCTTTCATGCTAGGCTGATGGGATGGGCTCTATTACACGATCTGTGTTTTTCTGAAGCTAGAGAAAAGTTCTTTGTCTTCCCTGGTGGCAGAATTAGGCCAGCTCTGAGCACAGCAAAAAGTTTTTCCCTTTTTGGGGAAGCCAGAACTAAGACTCAGACTGTCACATGGGAGATGTCACTCAGGTTTGCCTGGTCTCTGAGCACTCTGGCAGTGTGCTTTTGATCTTCGGTCATTTCCAAAATTTTGTTTTCTCTGTCCTGAAACAAACCATAATTTTTATTATACAAAGCAATTAGCCATTTAGCTGAAGTCTCAAATATTTTAATGAACCGTAACACTATGTAATGTAACTGCATGATTGATTAATTTTTCACATAATTGTTCCTATATCACACTGCTTATAAAACGTTAATAGCATGGTTGAAAAAAGTTCAGTGAACAAGGCAGGGTTGGGGATTTTTCTGAAGACATGTGAAAGGGTTTTTTTGCAGTTTGCTGATACATTGAAATGTGCTGAAGCTATCAAATCAAAATAGTGCAGGTTCCTTCAGGATGTGCACACAACATATTGTAATACAGAGAGGCCTGTGGCCCCTCCAGGCATGCATTAGGTGTAGATGGGGTAGTACGTGCTCCAGAATCATGTTGCTTATCCAGGGTAAATGGTCAAATCCTTTGCTTCTAGCTATCAGATCAACGCTTTACCTATCACAGTAATAAGCCCATTATTATGTATGCTTTTAAGGAAACACATGTGAATCTTAGTGAAGTTACAACTTCTAAATTGTCATTTATAGAATAGGAGCTTGAAATCAAACTACTGTCTGGAGAGGAGAAATATGAAAATGGTTAGGAATAAGAGCTGTAATCACAATATGATCAGTGTGTTTTAGGCTTAAATAACGTGAGTCAAGCTGTAAGTATTTTTAAGGATTATTGGATAGATATGTGATGCCCTACATTAGTTATTTAAAAATAATTTTCATGTAAGGAACATGTTACCAARTTAATGACAATGAAGTTCAATTACCAATCTATAAAGTGTTATGACACTGCTGTGTACTGCAGTATAAGAACATTGATTTTACTTTTTTTTTTAGTATATTTATTATTTTAAAGCAATAAGTAAGATTTTTTTTTTTTTAATTCAAGTCCAAGAGAAGGAAGTGGACTATTTCATAACAGCCTGAACTGATCCTACAAATGTTTATGCTTTTGCTTGGCTTTACTCATGAGCAACATTGTGCGGCTGTGTTAAGCAGAAGGTTTCAAGATCAGACCCTGATTTAAGAAGACATAATGATAGGGCTAATAAACAGGAGAAAGACAAGGGATGTAGCACAATGTTTAACTAAACTACATATGGGCACTGTATCAAGAGCAACATGTGGTTTTACATTCAAGATACTGTTTTCTTGTTTTTTCTTACCACATTAAATGTAAGCCCTGATCCTGGGACATACTGCCAGAGCCTATGCATACTGAGGTCAGTGGGAACTAATGAAGCAAAGAACCTTGTAAATCAGTCCTTTAGACATTTTATTATTATTATTATTTCCCTCTCACTTTAAGAATAGTTCAAATCTGCTTTTTTTATTATTTATCAAAGAATTTTTTTTAAAGGAGTTCTGGCTCTCTTCCACTGATTACATTTGCTTTACCGTTCCTTAACTGAATTGTTCACTAGTTCTTCTGTGCTCCCGATGTGTTTCCAGAAGCTTTCAGTATCCCACCCTCTGCTCATGAACCCTCACTAACAACATAGTTATGGCTCCTTCATTTCCTCTTTTCCAACCCTAGAGGGGACAGGATGCTGCGGTAATGAGCATAGATATTTCAGAAGAACATACAAGTCTCTTGTTATCTCAGAGAAGCAGCATGGGCTATTGGGTAAGTTAGTAGTTACTAACTCAGAGACTAAAGAAGTTGAATGAAGTGTGAATAAAATGGAAGTTACCAGTGGTTGTTAATTCCTGGAACTGAATCTGAGACAGTGAAAGTTTACAATGCTGCAGATTTGAGGTAAAATTGCTTATTGTGTAAGGTGAMCTACATGTTTTGTGAAAATGGTCTCTGTTATCTGAAGGATCTATAAACCGAGTTTACGTAATGTTACTCATTTTAGCTTAATGAAGTGCATTCACAACAAATCTTTGTTGTTTTTGTTGGTGGCTATTAGACTGTATTACTTGTGCATGAAAAGTAACCAGAAAGATTCTTGTTCCTCCTCGTTCTTGTGTGGAGTCACTGGGAAAAAAGTTGATCCCTTCATTGCATGTTTGAGAGGGTGGAGCACAAATTTTGCCACATCTTCTCTCAAATCCCTCCCAGATTTCAGAAACTTGGCAAGAATAAGTGGGGTCTATTGTTTTATTTTAGATTTTTCACACAGTTTAAAGTCAAGATGAGAGCAAAAGGGTCTCATATTTAAATGCAATTTAAATCAGAGTTATTATGCACAACAGTTTTTTAGTAGGYTTGTTTATGGAGCCAGAACATTACAGTGTATTCTGTGAAGTTGTCTACTATAGTTTGATTTGAAACATAATGCTTATGGACTCATAAGTCTGAATCATTTACTCTTATATTGACACTAATTTGTTTTAAAGAGAATAAAACCATCTGTGGTCATAATTTTGGTAAAAGGTTGCAGAAATATCCTGAATTGCCTAAGAAAAAAATATGAATGCATATCTCCAGAAGGACTATCATTTATGTCTGGAGGAAGAGAATTACCTGTAATAGTAACATAAGGAATGTATATGTTGTTTTTAATCCACTGACCTTTAGCAGGAGTGACCCAACTCTCACATAGTTTACAGAAGACCTGAAAAACCTTACATAAAAATTCAAATGAAAGATCTGCAGGTTTGGTTGAAATTGGTGGAACATCTGCCCCAAGGTAAAATGCAGCAACTGAAAGTCACTGGAGTGAATCCCGATTTGATTGTTGGCTGTGCTTGGGGAATGAGCAGAGAAAGGAGTGCACGCGGCCGCTGCAGTGGCGAAGTGAGTGAGACTGTACGGGTGGGTCACCACATTTCTTCTCATTCAGGAACCAGGAGTTTAAGTTTGTGGAGATCTTATCTAGTGACATCACGCTGCCATCCCTTCTACGAGTTGCTGGGATAGGTGTGCTGGAAAATAAAAGACACGCATCTTGCAGTTTTCTTCATCAAACCTATAGTTCAGATTGCTTATGTGGATAAATTTTGCAGGGTTTGACCGATGCAATACAGGCAGTTAATCTCTGAGAGACACTGATTCTCATGAGCGAGCATCTCTGAAATACAATCACCCCTGCTGCAAGATTTCTGAACAATGAATGCTTGGCTATTGGTCTTCGCCCCTTATTGGGGCTCTGGCACAAGTCCAGGCTCTTCAGCTGGCAACCAGGTTTGTCTCTCATGAGTGTAATCAAATGGCAAAAGATGGTAAAGTAATTAGAAGCTGTGTGTGAGAGAGTGCAGTTAATTCCTTCAAATTGGGCTGTTTTGTTCACCTGTATGACACTTTGGAGGTTGTTTTGAAGGACTTATGAGATACATGACAGCAGTTCAAAGATCTAGATCTACATCTTTCCTTTGCTGTTATTTGTGTATATCCAATATATTTTTACATGAGGGTGTGCAGAAGGAAAGCAGGTGGGTTATATCATCTGGGGCTGTTGTACAGAAAGTAGGTCAAATTTTAAGAAGATATCACTAACTGCTCTCATATTTACTGCAAAAGAGTGACGGTGCTGATATGCCTTCAGAAATTTATATACAGAGAAAGATTAATACTTTCAACTGTATATAAATATAGCCTTCGGTCTTCTTTTTTATTCTTTTAAATCCAGTATTACCTGAACAATAGCTTCCAATTAAACTAACTGTTCTTCAGTCCCAGTAATGTTCCCCCTAAGGGAGTGTGTTTTAGTGTGCTTGCCTAGGTATTGACTTTCTTACCACTTCATTTTATTCTGAAGAATAAGGAAACTCAGTGCTCAATTTAATTTAAAAAAAAAAATCAAATACTATCTGTCAGAGATACATCAGGTTTTTCAAAACTATATAGATACGTAATATTCACCCTGTTCTTTAAGATTTGCTGCCAACAACTATAACATTTCTGTTAAAAAACATACATTTCCTTAAAATAATTTCATGAAATTGTACATTTTTAAGTATGAAATGGGACAGGAGGCTGTCTTTTTCAGTCCTCCTGTGTCTCTGACCCATATAAAAGTGGTTTATCAGGCTGTAGAGATGTTTAATGTCAAGATTATTTACGTTGCTTAATATTATAACTGGAGCGCTTAAAAGTCATTAAAGCATGAAAATGCTTGGTCAACTATTGTCAGTGTTTTAAACTGTGTCAGTCATTATTTCATGCAGTTCTAGCTCAACAGTGTGGAACCCAAGTTCTTATGTTTCAAGAATGTAAAAGAAGAGTAAAAAACAACTTTATATAAATGGATTAATGTATGGAAATTTAAAATATAAAGTAAGATTAAAAAGAAGGAACAGTATCCCACACTGGAACAATGAATACACATAGGGCCACATTTATAAATTTTTGCATAAGCATTGCTTGGAAGACTGTTTTTTCTCTTATAAGTTTTTCTTCACCAAAGTTACCAGTTGCCAAGCACAGGAAGAATAAGCTTTATCCTTCATGGAAAAAAGAACTAAAGCACTAAAGCCAGTTCATCATGGTCCTATACAGTTAAAAATGTGATTTTTTTTTCACTCCCTGAAAAGAAGAGATGGTCATTTTATTAGTGCTTATGTTAATTACCAACCCTAAAAGGGCTTGAGTTATTGGACTATGACAGTGTGGTATTTTTAGATGTGGATAAGTTATTTTTAGGAATTTTAATAGCTCCTTCTGCTCTGCAAAATTAATCTCAAGACACTTTTAGAGAACGTCTATTAGAAATCATCCCAATAAATTAATTTAAAGCTCCTGTAGCTGAAGCAGCTTTTCTGTTTTCTCATGGCATAGCCAGCAAATTTCATCACACAGTGTATTAAGGCCGTAGGAACCAGCAAGTCGGGCACCACAGTGCCTAGCTTCCAGAAGCCTGGCTCCTAGCTGAAGATCAACGCATGGAGGTAAGTTCGTGGGGTGTCATTACTCTTGAGGCTTTTTTAGAGGGTAAGTTCCTATAACATCCAAAGAACTCAGCACTCTACTTTTAAAAAAGAAAAAACATTTTTGCTTCCTATTTACGTCGTGACCTAGTAGTTAGAGCACTGGCATAGGCAATGCCAAGATTTTGGCTGCAAGGCCCTCCTCCTCAAAAAGGGATTTACATCAAGTTGCCAGGAGAGTGCCTTGACCTCCACTTCCCAGGCTAACTGAGATGGCAGGGTTGGGAGGTCTCCAACCCAAAGAAATGTCAAATTTGTGAGGCCACATGGAAAGAAAGGAAGAGGAAATCCTAGTGGTTAGTGTTGAAAGGAGGATTTCTGGATGCCAAGACCCAGCTTCATACTTTGTTTATACATTTTACCCACCTCTTTAGGAAAATGATAATCTTTTGCAACAAGGCTGGACAAAGCTGTACTTTTACAGCTGTGTCAACCAACAGATAGTTCTGCGCTTCATTTTTTAACCTGTAATCTAAAGTTGCCAGTCAAAATATCCAGTCTAGTTTCAGGGATACTTAAAAGCAGGAATTCGAGGACCTAAATGTGAATTGGCTCTTCAACATGACTTCAATGAAGTCATCCACCACGGATGAAGTATCATATTTCATTAGCTTAGAAGTGGGATGGAAAGTGAGCAGAGAAATCTTGACTGTGGCATTCCAGTCAAGTCACCTGCCTGGCAGGGAACTGATCTTAAACCTCTCATCACTCTCTAGGCCCTCAGGGAGGATTAGGCTAGGTTTGGAAACATGGGGTCAAAGAGATTAGTGTTGAGTTAATAAAAACGTGAATTCAATATGTGAATTCTCTTGGGGCACCTGATCCTGCAAAATACTGTAGCTTCCCTTCAATTATTGTGTACTACAAGTCGTCTTGATTTGGCAGATCAACATCAAAACCTGTCTTTCTTTTGCCCAACCTCTATTCATCTTAAAAAACTAATATTACAAGGTAGGGTTACAGAAAAGGAGAGGGAAGGGGACAACACCAAGGCATTTTAACTATAGTTGATTTTCAAGTCAAACTCTATGCCCATGAGCTTGGCACGCTCTAGCTAAAGTGTGTGCCTGTTCTGTTGATAGACTCAGTGTAGTCAGGGCCCATCCGATTCAGATAGGTCTTGTGCGAGGATGATTGATATGAACTTATACAGCTGAATTTCATAGTATCATTCATCACAGCACTGTAAAAAAGGACAGGAAAAATCCTGGAAAAGATACTTATTCTCAAAGAATCGGTCAGATTTTTCTCAGCTCTTCCCTGTAAAAAAAAAAAAAAAAAGAAACAGTTTTCAGTGGATGTGTTTTAAGAATATCGTTGCTTACATTTGGACTCTAGAAGCAGAGACAAATGATGCCCTGTATTTCTATGATTTAGAAAGAACTTTGGTCCTATGAAAATAATAGTTGAAATCTGCCTCTGCACTGTCAGATTCTGGAAGATGGTGGATCAAAGCTGTGGGGTGCCTCCTTGTGCTTTTTTCCTTCACAAATGACACCTTGCAATCTAAAGATGGGCAGTGATTGCCCTGAAGTGGTCAGTGTGTCAGGCAGTGGTCATCAACTGGATGATTGTTGCAGGTCCCTTCCAACTGAACTATTCTATTCTATTCTAAAAAACCCAAGATGGAATCCCATGTAAACAGCAGAAATGAGGTAGTCTTGTTCATGTTGAGCAAGTAAAATGGGGTATACTTATTATTAATATTCATTAAGGAATTAATATTGCTTGCAGCCTTGCACTGAAGCTGATAGAATCCTGTACCCATTGTACTGGTCTTTCTCCAAACAGAAGACACGTTCAGTTGTGTGGCTCCCTCTTCTCATCACACATGGACACTATAGATGTGGCTGTCTGCTTTTAGGACATTGAGTTCCAGACCTCTGAGATGGGTCAAACATCTATTTAGTCTCTGTTTTGTTCTTAATGGGAAGGATTTAATTCAATTGTATTGTGCAAATTTGGGGAAGACAACTTCATTTAAATCTAACCTTTTGTGAGATTGTTTGACTGAGGTAATCTAAACTTTGAGAGTATATTTGTCTTTAAAACCTCTTAAATAATTTCTAGTGGTTGCTTGTGGTTGTTTATTTAGTTGTGCCCAGTGTTGTATAAACACTGTGTAGAAATTCAGTTTAGACTCTTTGATCCAGTTAAACAGATATAAAGGATTTAAGAAATAACCTTTCCTCACATATCTAACATTTAGAAATGGCTGACTGGTTTTATAAATATTTATCAGTATATGCTTTTACCTTTAATAAACCACAGKGCTGTTGCATCACTGAAAATAACTCAGATTTGTTGAATACTGATTCACCTTCTCAAGCCTTTAGAGTAGTTGTACCAATTTAAGCCTTATAGGTTCTGTGTAAGCAGACTTATTCTTCAACCTTCACTCTCCTCCAGTTTAGAAAATAGCATGCGTATAGAAAGGCAAAAATGGGAATGAAGTTGTGTTCCAGGAGACATTATATTTTCAGTACTTTGTTCTATCTACTGAGCTGTTTTGGTTGATGACTGTTTTCTGTAATAYGCATATACTCCACTGTACCACCTCAGACTTCCTTTATCTACGGGTGAATAAGATCTACGGTTTGTGTGGTGTGATATGAAGGAGAACCCCTGAAAGATCAAGCCTGTTGTCAGAATGAGCTAGGGGACATCTGCAACCAGGATAGAGGTGGCAAGCTCTCTGAACGTGCTTTCCATATAGCGGTGATCTCAGCAGCACTGAGGTGGGGGACGCACCTTATGCAGCCCTCTACCGATTGTTTCTAGCCTCCAGAAATCAGTGTGTTCCTGGTGTTTTGAAAAGGCTGTATGTAACCTCATTTAGGGTAGGATTGCCGTCTGTCTTTCAGATCAGTGGAAAAGTGGAAGTTATCTAGTGACCCTCAGAGTTTGGAGAACACCTGGGTCCTGCCTTCATTAGAAGTGCTACAGTGCTAATGAGCATGCTGTAACAGTCTGTGAAGGCATTTTAATGTGGTAAAGTAGGTGTAAAATAAGCCAGGGTTTCCCAACAGTAGCCAGCTAAATTGAGGTAGTAAGTATCACAGTGCACAAGGTGAGGAAAAAGGTGCAGGTCAGATGATTTGTGTTAGCTAACTCTGGCTATTTTCCTTAGACACGTTCATTGTAATGGACTACATCGTGGTACATTCTAGATTAAGTTACACAACGTTGTAGCTAGGCTACTGAATTTTCACTTTAAAGTATTATGCTATGAATTGTTACTTAATTAGTTGTACTTATATCTGAGGTATCAGATAATTAGAACACTCTGCCATCTCTCCCATTTTTGGCTTCCTTAAGTGCCCTTTCCCAGCTATGTGGCTTTCCCCCCCCAATACTATAGACAACTTTGCACCTTTGAAACAATTGGGTTGGTTGTGCATATGATACCCACTTGACAACTGCAGGGAATTATTTTTTAGCCCAGATAAAAAGCGCTCAGGTTTGAAATTGAACACTTTCGGTTTAGATTGATTGTAGCATGTAGAACCTTTCCTTGCTTTGACTGTTTAAACCAGGAAAAATAGAAACAGCGTGTTGGTAGATGGAAATGCTGCCTACCCTGTTCTTGCTGGGATATCAGCCTACACTGTGTCTTTTTAAGGTAGCTAAATAACATCCAGGCACTTTGCAGCATATAGAAATTGGTCCATGAACATGAGCAATGGTTGAATACCATGACCTGGAAATTTCCAAACCGTGCAAACTTCCCTGTAAGTCTAGACTTAAGCATATAGTGATGGTTCCGCTTCTCATTGTACATTCAGTGATTATTGAAGAAAGAGAGTTTGAGAGATTATTACAGTTCCTTTGTAAAGATGATGGGAAAATAGATCAAGTCTTTTTATTGCCACAATAATTGTAAAATCAATCACATTACATATTATTGTTATCTCTTCAGCTTTTATATTCGTAAGACAGAGCAACTCTACAAAGTTAATACAGCAAACATTCATCAATGTGAACTTTCATTCTCATGACAGTTTATTTCCCGGAAGTGAGAAGGGGAAAGCAAATAAAGCACAAGCCCTAGAAAAGCTGGAGAAAAGATCACCCACAAATTCCACAGCTGTAATAGAAGCTTCTTGTCTTAATGCCCCTTTTTTTTCCCCTCCTTATGGCCAATACTTTCAGTGGTATTTTTCTCTTTTCTTTTCAACCTGATATTTTCTCAGTTCTGTGCATTGCTCTGTCCCACTATTCCTAAGTGTCTGCTATACCTATGTTTGGATGCAGAATTTGGAGAAGTGAAACTTCCACCTTGATAAGTGCCAAAGGTGGAAGACGACTCAAAATACCAAACCAGCAAAATATTTCATGGCCATGGGCCACAGATTCAGATGGTTGGCATTGGCAGTGGTGAAGAATTGAGTCCAGGTAGCTGCTCATGTTCACCTTTACCTTTGTGCTCTCTTTGTAGACTAGTGTCAGGACTTTTTTGGCCTGTAGACCCAAGTACAGTGGTGTTGAGGCACTGCTGACTTGAGTCACACAGCCAGGCTATGTTGTAGCTCTCTCCTTAGGTACAAGAACACTCAGTGTTTGGAATAAATGTTTGGTCCTCTCCTGAGGCATTTCAGTCTAGTGGCAGAATGCGCTGGGACACTGAAGCAGTGACAGCACCATGAAGCTGCCATGGGATGGTGCACGTACTCTGGTTTTCATGTTTCTCTCCATCAAAGGCCTCTTGGCCTCATGTTTGGCTCATACTACTTAAGCGTATGCTGTAGGAGCCAAACAGGGCGTATGGACTATTGGACTTCTGGTCATTTCTGCTGCACTGATGGTATAAAGCGGACGATATGGAGGGAGAGGTAAACAACAGAGGAACTAGAGAGGAAGTGAAGTCTGACAAGAGAAATTACAAGATCCCAGTCTAGGTGCAGTGCCTTGAGGCTATTGATTCAGGTGGCAACAAGTAGTGGAAGAGACCAGCAGGAAGCTCACCTATCCTCAAGCTGAAGAAAATGCACTTGTAATGAATCAATTGGAGAAAAGAGGGATTTGTACTTCTTTAGGCAGTGCAGTGTTTTAAAGTTACATCTTTACATCAAGATGTAAAGCTTTATGCTTAAAGCTTTCCCAGATTGCTGCCTATCCCCTCCTAGGTTTACTGTACAGAATATGTATCTTCATGGTTCTTTCCCTTCTGCAGCATCCCTTCAGCTACATTGAACCTCATATCTGAAGTAATTTTACGTTGTCTCAACTCCCAGAAGAGGCAGCTGCTCTGCAGGTTCCATCTCTGCCTATTTCATTTGTGGCATTCCCTGAATCAATACCTCTGACTTCTGTTTAAAAACCCATGCTTCTTCCCAGAATTTGTGCATTTCAAAAATGACCTCTAACATTGCTTTTACCAACCCATCTTTGAGGAAGCAGATGGCGTGCTCTGAGGGCTCAGCAGAGTCTGTGTACAGCTGAGCCCATCTGGCACTGGAGAATGCTATCCTGTATTGTTTACTCAGGGCAGTTAGCAAGCAGACTTTCTGGGGGTATCACCATCAAATGTTTCCCCTCTTTCTTAATTTTCTTTATGTTATCAGTGCATTCAAACTCTATACAATCAATGCAGCAAGATGTAAATGATGTTCAAAACAAATTCCCTGCCCAGTGATGCATAGAGAGGAAGCATGCCCTGATGAAAAAGTCTGTATTGCAGTACAGCCCACAGTGGCACAAAAATACAAGAGAGAGCATCCTAGAATGTAATTTCACAAAGGTTTTGTTCAGAATTCAGAATTTGAAACATTACCTTACCATGCTTCATGCCGCTTCCTACTGGACTGCAAATGATTAACTTAAATATTTATTAGCAGCTGGTGATTCTCTTAGCCTGTAGCCAGGCTAAGAGAATGAGATGAGATATGTAATCTGCCTGTGCTAGTACCTACACGGGAGCCTCTATTTTGTGTTTTTCAGTACCATTGCACTCCTGGCAAGAAAAAAGGGAGTTTTTCACTAAAGATGATCAGGTTACACTAACTTAACATGGTGAAATAAAGACAAGGGTTGCACCCCTGTGCTTTTTGGAAGAGAAAGTCCTGGTTTTGCTGAGCAGAACCCAACACTTTCTCCCTTGAAGATTTTTGTTCAGGGAAAAATTTATCCTGACTGTAATTCGTAAGTCAATGGGACAACACTTGACAGTGAGCCTGAATCCCAAGCAAGCTGTGTTGCAAGTATCACAAGTGCTTATGTAGCGATGTCAGCTAATGCCCTATACAAATTCAGCAGTCCCACAAGGGCCTTTGGTAAATTGAAGTAAAATATTGTAGCTGGACTTCTCCGTGTGTAAGAACCAGTTATGAAAGAGCTCATCCAAAGGGATGCCAGAGCTAGGGGAGAAAACTCTTTCCAGAGTGCTTTTGTAAGTAAAGAAATTGGGATTTGTGTCTAGCTTGTAATTGTAATTTCATCAACTAATTCTGGGCTTCCACACATAGTTTTGCTGCCCCTTTTCAAATTGTTCTGGGAAGAGCACAAGTACAGTTTTAGCCTCTTCCTTCCCAACAAAACTTGGGAGAGGCCTCTTTAGCCCTCTTCCTTTGAATCTAATGTAAAGTTTTCTCTTGTGCTCACTTTTCACACACCCCTGATGCTGACAACAGTGTAAGGCTAAATATTTACAAAGAAGAGCTTTTTCTTGACTAGTTATCTCCTAAAACTTTAACAGTTTTTTATTTTACACAAGTTGTTCAACATTGCAAAGGGTAGAGAAATATTACAAGTTTGTTTAAATTTGCTAAAGTTTGTTGCTTTGTTTTTATTCACTTTTTTCCTTTTTTTCTCCTCAACAGTTATTTAATGTAAATGATTGTGGGGATAGCTCTCTGTCTACTTCAGTGGTTAAATTCCTGTGCATCTCTTCTTATGCAATTTTAGAAGTGTCAAAGACAGGAAAACATTGCAAATGTAACTTTGTACTTTTATAATTTGAAAAATGAGCAATGTTTACATAGGAAAGAAACTCCTGTAGTTTGTATTGTTCATTTAGTGTTGGTTGAAGTTGAGGAATACCATATGAAATTGAATATTTTTGGTGTACTTTCAGAGCATCAGTGATGATTAGACCTGTGTAAATTCTAAGTCAAAACAACATAATGTTCAAAATCAGATTTTTTTCCCCCCACTTCAGTTTTAATCCATGAACATGAATTTTGTAGGCAATTTTTCTGACAGCAGAACTTTTGTTGGCATTTTATGAGTTTCTTCAGCCTTTCTGCTTGTCAATGGCAATTTTAGAGGCAGCTTCTCAAAGCAAATTTCCAAATGTGGGGGAAAGTTATCTACTGTTCCTTC
This sequence comes from Phoebastria nigripes, assembly GCA_035582835.1. NCBI lineage: Eukaryota > Metazoa > Chordata > Aves > Procellariiformes > Diomedeidae > Phoebastria > Phoebastria nigripes. The sequence continues at coordinate 28,944 of JAYKAV010003313.1, read as the reverse complement.
TTTTTCTTTTTTCAAATGGTTGAATCTGGCATATATGTTCACCTGGGTAGTCTGGTTTTACTCACTTGCAGAGAGGGATGGAGGGACTGACTATACTATACTCTCACTGAGCCTTTTAACATTGCAAGTGTGGCACTCATGAAACCTGGTTTCTTCTGTGTCAGAGCTGAGGCTCTCTTTAGATTCTTTGTCTAATAATAGTGGAGAGGTTATGCTGCTGTGATTTCCTCAATGGAGGTTCAGTCATGTATGTTGGCCATTTATTGTCATGCAATGCGTACAAACTTAATGTTTTAGAAAACTCTTTGACTTAGTTTGAAATTGACTGATAGTTTCATTGGTCTCTAGACATGGACAGTTTGAATCAGCCTCATTTTCTTAAGCAACGATGTTTAAAAGATACATGTAGGCTAAAACTAATCATGTTTTTTGCTTTATTGTTATTCTTCCTTCGAAAGGCCTTTGATTATTCTGTGAATTCACCAGTTAGTCAGAATTGCTGTCTCAAGGGGAAATCAAACAAGAATGGTTTTTTTGGGTCCTCTTAGATCCAGTTAATTCCATACAAGAGTATTACTCTACTGTTAAGTTTAAGGATTTTTGAGGGATGAGTGAAGTCTGCTGGGAAATATGAGGGTTTTCATAACCCAAACCTGCAAAGTCTTCCAGTTCTGGTCAGAGACCAGCATCTTCTCCTGGCAGTACCACTACAGTCTAGAACCCAGCTGACGTTAACTCATGGTTACAAAAATGCCTTTGTAGGCTGAAAGCCATGTGATAATGATGTGTGTTTCCCCCACTTGCCATTCCAGGTTCAAAATGCATATTTAAGTTCTTAAAACTTAAGTTTTAACTTTTCTTAAGGTCTTTTCTTGGCATCTTAGAATAATTCTTCACTTGCAGTGATTCATATCAGTATCACTGCATTTAACCAGTGTTTGACTAAACTATTTTATCTTCACTGAGGTAAGCGGTGGCTTAATTACGGTGTCTTGGCGTTCTGGTTTGCCACAAATGTAGATGAGATATTTTCAGTGTTCACATTAAATTGGAGGAGTTTGTTGTGTAAAACAAATACAGACAGACACTACGTAGCTTGAGCTCTAGCTATGTTTATGTGTTTCACAGTGGGACAGAATGTGTAAACATCATTCCAGATGCTCATCCAAACCTTACTGAAAAACCGTAAGAGCATGGATCCTGTTCAGATCTGCTGTTGCCACCTCTGACTTGAGGTGTTTATGAGTTGGCGTGCTTAGCATGTGGTGTGGCAGGGGAGGTTGGAATGATGACCACTGGTAGCATAAATTGGACAAAACTGGGAAAAGGCAGGCTGGATATGCCTTCCAAAGTTTTGGTATATTAGATGAAGATTAAAATGATCTGGGATAATTCAGCAACTTGCAAAATTTCTTATTCACTGTGATGCTCAGCATGATTGTTTTGAAACAACTGGCAGTCCTGACACACGTCCCTTCCCTTTCCCTTACCTTTCCTCTGATGCTACCACTCTGTTGCCATTTGACACAGTATTTGTGAAGCTTTCCCTCTTCATTACTGGACAGAAGGTCCTCAGAAGCTTTCTAGCTAGAGTGCACCTCTCAGCAACCATGTTGTGGCCATCTAAGTGCTATATCATCTAAGGAAGTGGATGGCAAAATAAAACAGCTTTGGACAGCTTCAGCATCTGTTTGTCCCCTTTTGCATTATTGATGTTGTCGTGCAATCTTATTGACATAATGCAGAAATTGGCCTCAGGAAGGTCAAGCAAAGCAAATCACTGAGGTGCTGCTAGTGAAATTTCAACTAGGCATGGTGGAGCTGAAACTCAGGGTGAGGGAGGAAAACAGAAAGGAAAGGGAAGGATAGGCAGAAACAAGATATTATTGGTGCCAAGACTTCAAGCTAATCCATATTTATTGTGCCTGTTTAGCAATATTTGAGGAATGAAAATTTACCAAGAAAAATACGAAAACATTTATCTGCAAAAGGATAATTTGGGAGCTAATACTTCTTTCAGTCAGAGCCTCAGGCAGGCTGGTATTTGGGTATTGCAGTAGTGAGTACAGCTGAAGTGTTCAGTGCCTCTACAGCAGAAAAGCAAAGCTAATTGGTCTGCAGATATCTGCAACCCACTGACACTCCTGCATGCAGGGAATGGAGATGGGAGACGTATGTCCTTGTAAACACGATGCTAATATGCATAAGAAGTTTATTTTAATAAATGATCTTTACAAGTTTCCTGTTGTTCTTTGTTGCATCTTTTTCTAATTATCACTATTCAAAGACATTTTTAGTGTTGCTCCTCTTTCTAACCTTGGGTTATTTCAAACAGATGTTTTTGAAGTGCTTTGTTTGTGTTCCATTGAGTGCATGCAGGAAATCTCAGTTGATTTTTTTTTCCTTCTTACATGAACAGCCATGAATGAAAAGCGTTTCCTACAATTTACCATTTTGTCAGCTGCACACAATTTTCTTTCACAGTTTTTAGTGCAAACTTTGCATTGGTTCATTTCTACCAATTCTACCATATTTCGTAGTACAATGAACAAGCCATCRATTCTGACAGTTTCTTTTCCCCCAAGAGGTCATTTCCCAGTCATGCTCTCCAAATCTGGCCAATTGCACTTTTGACCCATCAGGTTGCTGAATATGTATTTCATGGAATCTTGAGGTTTTCCCATAACATTTGCAGTTGGTAATTTGTACCAGCAGAAGCAGCCATTCTAACTCTTTTTTTATGGCTCAGTAAAGGAGAGGTGAGTTACTGCAATTAAAGCAAGGAGGTAAGATTCCACCAAGCAAAAGTGCATGATACATTCTTAGGATGGACTTCTTGGGATGCTTGCATAGCCTTTTCAAGTTCATCTCTAAATGGGACATGTAGTCTGGGAGAAATGGCATGGGTCAGAAATTTGCTTTCACCTGAACTTACTTTAACCATCAGTGCTGCAGTGGCCAGATTGTGCGTTTGGGATAAGTCCAGTTCCTGTGCATATTAGCAAACATACAGGTTTGAAAGGCTAGTAGTCGTTAGCCACAATACACCTGGATCTGTTAGCCAGGCTGGTAATTAAAGTAGACAAGGAAGCACTCTGCAGTGCAAAGACCAAACTACGAGGGTGTCAGTAAAGACCATTGTGTGGAGAACTATTCCACATCATTTGCGTTCAAAAAAAACATGGCTAGGACCCTATCTCAACTATTTTTGTTACAATTTGTGGCTTGGCAACCTCCAGCTTTCATTTTGTAATTGCCTCTTCTTGCCATTTCTCTCCAAAGACTCCTGGTTCTCCTGATGGTGCCCAGGTTGTTAAAAATTCCTGGCATGGCAAATATCTAGCTCAACACCTTCCTCATGTGCAGCTAAAAGTTGGCAACGGCCTTGGTTTTCCAGCCTTTAGCAAAAGACAAGGGAATGTCTACTGCTGACTTCGGGAGTGCTTCCCTCAAAAGAAAGATGATTAAGGGTAGCAAGATTGGGCTTGTTTTGTGGAAGTATAGACTGGCCAACTTACAGCCACGAAGAAGGAAATGATTTTGCAGTTTAATGCAAACTGTGGGCTTTAGGAGAACAACAGCTTGCTTTTAACAATATTTGTTAAAAGGGTAAATTGTATATTGAGAAAAGGCATATTAAGTATCTGAGCTAACAAATGCACATGCTAGTATTACCAGAGAARTGTGGTGAACTCCTGAACTTTCAGAGTGATTTCTTCAGGCTACAAAAAGTGCATAGCAGAGCTTTGATACAGTGATAAGTAAAATTTTAGTACTGACTCAGCTCATTTTTATGATTTTTAGACCAGCGAATCAGCTGTGTAAATAATGTCAATCAATTAGCTCCATAATATGCCTGGTAAGTATGTTGTCCTGAATGGAAATCAGAGGCAGAAAAGTGAGGATCCACATCTTAAACATGTCTAAAAGCCTCAGTGCCTGGGTATCCAAAATCTACCAAGGAAGGGTGTAAGCCTTTAAATATAAAGGAAACGGTTGAAGTTTTTAACCAGAAATCTGAGTATTTGCCATTTATGCCAATTTAGAATAAAACAAAATCTGAAATGTTTTATCAATGAGTTACCTCCAATCACAGCAAAAATTAAAGTTAGCAGCTGTGTAAAATGTATTGTTCATGAGAAAATGCGTTATAAATCCAGATTTATATATAGCACAAAATCTTTGGCTAATATCAGCTGGCCTGTCTCTAGTGGGGTCAGTGATGATGACTTCAAGAGCATGCAGCTGCCTTAGGGATCTAGAGGAACTTAGGGGTCCACTAGAGTAAGCAGAAGTTTGTCAAACCCTAACCTAGCAAAGAGCGTTGAGGTCATATGGGAATTTGCCATTGATCTGTGCCTGTCTCTTGCCATAGCTGATGGAATATAAGTGAGATGTAGTCTTCATCTGGGTCTCGGGAAGTGCTGATGGCTGAAGGTGGTCTGAAAGGAAGCAGCCTGGGAACCACTTCTCCTGCCTTTGCTTACTGGGCATTTCTGAAGACCAGGCAGGGACGTATTCCTGCCTGAACTTCACACTGCATGTGGACTCTGATCTGCACTTGCCTAACTGCCCTGTGGGTTCCTAAAAGCTGCTCTGGAACGTAATTGATTTTAGGAACTGGAAAGAATGAGATAATTGCAGACTTTCTGCCCGTGGATATTTTAATGGTAACAGATGGGGGAGAACTAAGGTTACAATGAAATATTTTGAAATTATCTGTTGAACTTCTCCCTGATCTCTGCAGTGAGCATTAAGTAAAGAACCAGTGTGGAGCGCTGACATTCAGATCTGCACAAAGCAATCTGCTAGCATCATTTGGAAGAATGACCTTGTTCAAGGACCCAGAAATGTGATAATTGTGGTTTCAAAGAAAAAGATTCTGTCCATATAAAGCAAAGGGGAATGCGTCATTGGATGCATCAACACTAAACTGACCGTGTATGTTAGTTGCCCCAAATGCAAATTTAGATGGTTCATTTCAGGTACCTATTTTTAAAGATGCAAATTAAAAATTGTTAGATTTGTGGCTGACGTTATAACTGAGGTTGTTTTTTATAAAAGGCACCAGTGATTTGGAAAGGCTTAATTCCGGGAGACTTGGTTTGCTGTCTTTGGATGTCAGTTTCAACAAATTCAGTGATCCTACGGTTTCCCCAAAAAACTAATTCACGCTAGCATCCCAAAAAGAAGTAGTCCGCCAAAAGGAAAGCTTACTTTGGGAGACACCAGCTAGAAGATGGCTAATTGTGAAAACAGAATATAGCAGCGCTTCTTTCTCTTCCACATCTGAAATCTACCCTCGTGCAGCTCTCAATTTATTCAGTGGAAAGAGTCGTCTCACCTCATCTTAGCTGTCTGAAACCACAATGACTGCCTAAGCTCATCTTTTAGCTCATTTCTGTCATTAGGGGGCGAAGGAAGGCACATCAAAAAGGCAGTGCACCCTTTTCTGAGGGAATATATGACAGGCAGCTTTTGAAGGTGACTCATCCTGGCTATACATCTCCACTGACTTCCATGAGCATCTGTGTGCCTGATTTCTATAAAAGGTTAGTGCTAGGTGAGGTGGTTGACTTGAATGAAAAAAGACTCATGACCAAGACTTCTAACGACCTCATCACCAAAGACTCCGAGATCAAAATTTTACCCACATTAAAGCTTTTTACTGCTTATATTTTCTGACTTAGTTCCCAAAGTTCAGAACCCGAGAATGGGGAGGGTGTTTGCACATATGAAGAGAGTACACCCTTCAGAAGTTTTCAGTAGCAGGAGATGGAGACAAGAGTAATTCAAAGGACTTGGTGCTGAGGAATTGCTTAGGYTGTTGTTTTATTGAAAATCCTCCAGTAAGCCAAAGTTTGCTAATGTTTTGGGCACAGGACTTCCCTTTCTGTAATAGGCATGAAGGAATTTATGACTGTGAAGTAAAATACAAACTATATATGATTTCACTTATAGTTGGCTAATGTGGTCAAAAGCTTATTTGACTTAAGGTGTGTTGAAACAAGCCATTCACCATCCTGCCAAGGCCACTGAACTTATCATTGTTGCATTTTCATGCTTCTAAATAATACAAAATTAATTGATTACTTCAATTTTTTTTATTTTTATTTTTTTATTCAAAGGAAGAAGGATATTTCAGGAAACATGAGGAAGGCAAAACAATTACTTGGGAAATTGCTTGTAATTTCTTCTGATGAAAAATGCCAGTGCAGCAATGCTCTGTGTTTCAGTGATTGCTCCTTGCAAACACATGTTTTCTCTTCCGCTGGATGTTCTCTCTTGCATTTTTCTATACAAAAGCAGTGGCAGTAGATAACTATCCAGCCTGATACAAATCCATTGGGTCACAGGCTACCAATTACTCTATTTTCGGTTGTGTTTTGAGGATTACTGCTGGAGCTGGCTTTCTAGGTTGTGTCTTTTCCTCAGTGGTTCACATGTGCTATGTGTGCAGAGCCTTAGACTAAGATGTGGCAGACTGTGGAATGAATCATACCTGCTGAATGTCGTGGTAGGTGAGCTCCTGGTGTGGTGGTGCATTTTCCCCCGCCTCTCCTAGGCCGCTTGTTGAGCTCAGAAACTTCCATGAAACCTTGGCCTTGCTGTACTGAGTCTGGAGGTTGAGTGCTCCTTGACCGTATCAGAAACCCTGCATAGCTGTGGCTGGGAATGTATTCCTACCGCCTGGCCCGGGTGTCATCTTATCTGAGTCGTAGCTCAAGTAGAAGAACACTGAAACCTTGAGAGTTTTTAGTAATTACCACCTGGGACTGCGGCCAGGATGGAAATTTATGGATGACTAAAGCCAGCGATCTTGCGAACCTATAAACACTGGTCCCAGGTGAGGCCCTTTGAGCTCTCCTGGACCGCAGCGGGCTGCGCCCAGCATCTCCCTCTGAGTGGGATGCCTCTCAGAGCTCGCGACCTTTTGAGTCTGTGATATTCAGAGGACCGTCACCAAAAGCTGACGATGGGACCTGGGCTGAACCCCCTTCACTCCTTGAAGCTCAACCCTCACCCGTTGAGAGAAATGCCGAGACATTTTATGTGAATATTCCTTCACGGAACTTGAGGGGAATTTTTAACAGGTATACCTTTTGTGTATTTTTTTTTWTTTTTTTTCTGACTGTGTGTATATGTGAACTAATAGTAAGCATAATCTGTAATTAGGTTGTGATTGTAGTAGACTTTACTAACACTTACTTCGTAAATATTAAATTAGTTAATGACTAAGTGCTGCTAAAGTTTGTTAATGATTAATTGATGATTAGGTGCTGTTAAAACTGTGAATGAACCCTAGACTGCTAAACACATATAATCCCTAAGATAAAAACCCTTAGACATAACATGATTTTCCTTTATATGTTTAATCCGTGTAGTAAGTAATAGAGTGGACCTTGCCATTGAACTCTGTTAAGTCGCACCTTTATAGGTCTCTATTAAAATCACTTTCTGCTAATACCTTTGATGGTGATTCTTTAAGCGGCCTCTAAACCACTCATTCACGACACCTGGATTACTTTTTGTGTGTGCTGTACCCCTCCCACCAACTTACTATTTGAATGGAGCATCAAAGGGTCTCTGCTATGCAAACTGTGGAGGCATCTGTCCACCCAGCTGACTGAAACTACTGCACATGTGCATTATGCTGCATAACCRCGTGCAGTCTGCTCTGGATACTTTTGCCAGTGTTAACTATCCTGTGCATTTGCTTTGCAGTTTCTTTACACCCTAGCAGACAGTTGGATACTGTTATGGGGCATCTGACAGACCTTCTGTGCGCTCACTGCTTAGCTGGTCTGCACATGCTCTCTAACTCTGATATGTCCCCGGAATATCAGATTTATTGAGTTTGTACATTATAGTGAGATATCAGATGCACACCTATTTCTGTGTTGAAATTGAACAGAAATAGAGTTCACTGCACAGTGAACATCTGTTTCTCAAACTTATTCATTAATTTCCTACCAGTAATTATGGTGGTTTTCCAGAGAAGGGTAAGGAATGCACTGTAGAAGGCAGGGTTTTGTCTTTCAGTTCAGCAGATGTTTGTCTTTCCAGCCTGTAGGACTGACTCTTGGTCTTTTTCTGTGTGTAAACTGAAGCTGGCATTTATGCAATCAGGTCTACTTCTGATTATTATTTTGTTAATTTCTAGAGCTTGTGGTTGATTTTATTTATTTATTTCAATTTTTTTTAAAAAGCAATTTGAGCTGGCTATCAAAAGAATGTTATCACAAATGAGTTGTCTTTGAAATCATTCTCTTGGGTTTTCATTACATAAGGGTAATTTGACTAACAAAAGTCACATAAACACAGACTGATGGCAGAAGGTGCCTCTTACTCATGCCCCCAGAGTCAGCGTGACAGGGATTTGCTGAAGCTGAAAGTGTTCCTCATTAGTGTCTAATTGTAATGACGTTCTTTTTGTGTGCAGAAGACTCATCAAGGACCTTACTGTAACTGGGATCAATCTCATTGTGTGCTAGTTTTTGCTCATGAACCTCTGTGATGAACAGGACCGTGAACAGTGTCCCATACTGAAGTTAATGCTGACGATATTTGAGGGAAAATTTTGTGTATCTAAGCATTAGTCACGTGTTCTTATATGGATGTAGCAGCTTGCATTCTTATCCAATATGCAATTGCAACACCTTTTACAAGTATGCCCACTTCCATTGAAAGTTGGTGACATTTGAGACTGAAGGAAATGCCTGAACAGCACGAAGTTACTTCACAAGAACAGGGAGAGGCCATGAGAACAAACCTGATTTCTTACAGAATGTGTTTACAGGGAACCCCCAAACTGCTTGCTCATGGAGTGCAGTGTCAGAATTACACTGAATGCAATGGGATGTTGTCTGCTTAAGGAAACTTTGACGTAAATTTTAAAAGTTGATCGCAAAGCTTTGGAAACTTGAGGAATAGCAAGAACAGATTCTCTCCTGGGATATGAAACCAGTATTCAGGATATGAAACCTGATGTTTTGTTGCTACATACACCTGTTTTTGTCAGGCATCCATAAAATTCGGTTCTCTGTACAAAACTTCATTGTATCATATGTTCTTGGTACCTCAGTAAAACTCTCACAAAAGAGTTGAGAAGGGACATTCTCATGTATAGCTGTAGCTGTGGAATGATTTAGTGTTATGAAAAGGTTTTCTCTATTTGTGTGTATGAACTACGTACATCTTTGAAAGGCAGTAAGAATGACACATCTTTTCTGGGGTTATTGCAGCAGGAAGCCAGTAACTCATTTTAGCTAGCTGTGTCACTATTAGTGAGAGTGGGAGAAGTTCTAACGTTGCTCAAATCTCTTAAAGTTTTTCAGAACATTTTCATATTTTGCAGAAAGATAAATCAAAAGCCTTTTTGGTGTGGTGTGGACCGCATCTACCTTCCACTCCTCCTCCTCCTCAGATGGGAGACAGGAAACTTTGAATAATTTCTTCCAACCCATATCTGTAGCAAACTTTTGAACTCAAAACCCAGGCAAATAATCCACTCATGAAGATTTTCTGGTCTGGGGTACAAGTCCTTTCTCCCACTGAGCTGTTCTTTAGGACTGACTTATCAAAGATGATTCCCTCAGTCTATCACCTGAGCGCTGGGATCTCCAATTTCAGTATGTGTTAAAAGGGACCAAGTGACAATCACTTCAGCCCAGGGTTCCCCTCTCTGGTGAGGGCCTTCGCTACATGGACAGGGCTTAGTTTTGATAAGAAGTTCCACTGCAGGCTTTCTTAATGAAACTTGTATCAGACTTAGCAGAGGCTTGTGAATAACTTCGGTCTCAAAGAATTGGTGACAATTGATGAAAGAACATTGTCTCAAGAGAGTACTTAACCAGCTCTAGCAGTGCTGTGTTCAATAGCTTGCCCTCTTTTCCCAGCTATAATAAAAATCTCTCTGCTTTCCACAAACATCACCTGTCGGGTAGTAGGCTATCATGGTTGAAACAACATATTAATCAGGTTGAGCTGTCAATATCAAACTGTTTAGCCATTAATATCAAGAGTAAAACAGGCATAAATATTCTGTCCTTGGTAATCTGTAATGATACTAGAAATTTTTTTTTTTTTTTTTTTTAATTTTTAATGTGCATTCAGAGTAGTTTTTTCCTCAGCTGGCCAAATGGTATGAGAATGATTCTTGGAGGAAAAGATTGAGTTGTACTGTTGAAAACGTGTGGTGAATCACAGTCATAAAGCTTTGAAAATAAATGTGGAGACTAGCCACACAGCTTTGCAGACTTTACACCGGTTGAAGGAACTTGCCCCAAGTATTCAGACAATACGTGTGCTTTGCATGTTAATTGAAGCTGACTGGTATCCAGACTGCAGTGGTGTTAAATCTTCTCTGCAGTGATATGTAATGCTATTTTTTAGAAAAATCGACAGCATAAAAGCAAGCCCTCTAGCTAAGGAGATAAATATTTGTACGCAGATACTGTTTTATTTATAACAGAGAGGAGAATGCTTGGAGCAGTTACTCAGAAATTTTACATTTCAGGAACACGCTGAAACCAGCTTCACTTTTTCCTGTTACTCAGTTTGGATCTAGAGTGGCTTTGGGTCCTTGAGCTGTATAACTTTCATGGACCGAGTTCAGTTGCCCAGTTCTAGTCATTTGCTTTCTATCTCCCTGAATCTTATGATAGATCTTATGATTCCCCTTTTTAGGGAAACATTAAAAAGAGCAGGAGGCGGGGCTGTAGAAGAGCATACGCTTTGGATAACCTCTCATCTTCACTGACAACCTGCTTTACACAAATGTGTTGCTTTGCTGAATTCAGTGGCATTATTTGCAGATGCTCTCAGGGGTTTTTATGGTGGGTGCATACAGATATTTTCCTTGGAAGGGCAGTGCAGGAGGCTGTATTCTGGAACTGGCCCTTTTCCAAGATTTTACACCTAATTGAGCTCCCTGTGGGGTCAGAGGAAGTTAAAATGCATAGCATTGCTCAGGACTAGGCTTTTCCTTTGGGCAGTTAAGGGATTATTCCAAGGACTAAAGTGTGAAATAACTGTGCTAGAACAAAGGTTCTCAGACTTTTTCCATAATATTTGGCACATGCTCACAGAGAATTTGCGGACTGGGGGAATAGCTTCCCTTGGAAATCTCATTAAGAAAGGCACTAGCTGTATCTTAATATAATTAAACAACTAGATTTAGAGCTAGTATTGTGTGACCAACCAGTTCTTTGTAACTGCTGTGCTGATGACCGTAATCTGAGAAACTTTTGGCTGACCTACAGCCTGGCTCACTTGTGGCGTGTGCCATGGTCTTAAGACAGCTTAATATTAGAAATGGTTAACACCTCCCTTCTGGCCTGGGATCTTCTTATGCACAGGAGTTGGCTGATTCTCCTACAACTAGCTCCATGGCCTTCAGTGGAACTAGGTCTGGTAGATCTGTGCAAATTTTTAGTTCTGAACTTGAAAGGAAAAGGAGGGAAAAAAAAGAAACAATGAAAACTTAGGTTTTGATCAATCTATAATGAACTTTTTAAAACAGAACAGAACAATACGTGCTTTGGTTGAAAAAAGCATTTTGTTCATGCAAAACAGACAGTTACAATAAAAGCAAAGTAAATGATGAACTGAGTTCCTTAAATTGATTGTGATAATTATATCAGTATGTTTCTTGTAGTCAGTAGCCTGACAGACTCAGCATTTTCCTGTGAAACGGTACATGTGACTGAACCCTACTCACTTGCTGCAATGACTAATGGGGTAAAGATAGGAAGCCAGCATCTTGCCCTCTGCTTCCATTGCTTTAATACAAGCTCCTAAAAATAAAACACATGGAAAGTTTGTGGTAATGTTTTTATTTCAGTCAAAATGGTTTGGTGAATTTGATTGAATTCCGGAATTACTTCAGCCACCCTGAAACAGAATTTTTCAGCTAATAAATTTGTCTGGAGGCCCTTCAGGGGGACAGCCTGGCCTTAACTTTATGATTGCATTTAGGACTATTTCAAAAAAATAGAGATACATGGAATGCATTAAAGACAAACTATCACTGGGCTCTTGTTTAGTAAAGGTAACTGGCAGCAGCTGCTGTGACTCAATGAATCAGGAATAGTTATAGATAATGGATGGTAAGACAGAGACAATGTAATTTTTTTTCACGAGAGCGGCTGCTCATGTGACAAGGTTTTATTATAACAACTGTACTTCTGTTTTTCCAAATGATTGATGCACGCAGTAGTCTGCATAATCTTCGATGATGAATGTTGGTGCCATGAAGCAACCGTTACTCACTGTGCTATTATTGAACATGAATTTTGAATGACTTGTGGCATAGAGCTGCCGGGTACTTAAATCAATGAAATAAAAGTCAGGAAGAGCCAAAGATAATGTTCCTCCTGCAATATTAACTCCTGTGGCTTGTGTACAAACAATGTTTCTGGTAACTAGTTAAGGGGTCACATCTCTGGACTCCCCGTACACGGGATGAAGGAAGGAGGAGGCATATGAACCAATGCTTACTGTTTGGATGTGGAAGTTGTTTTGTTGTTTTTTTTTTTTTTCTTCCTCCCCTCCTGCATTGGCAAGAAAAGCTGGGAATGAATAGGAGGGATCAATGGTTTGGCTCTAGGGAGGAGGTGAATTCGTCTCCCACCTGTGCTGCTTGAGGCTGGAATCAACCTGAAAGGTGGGGGAGCACCTTTTCTAGTTCTGCTCATCAAACACAATGTGTTGCTGCTCACACCTGGTGGTGCAGTTACACAGAAGAGGGGTATGGAAGCACCGAGCCATGTTTCTTCTTCCATGGGGCTGAGGTTGCTCCATGGATTTCCTGAGATGGGTTCCAGGATTGGAGGGAAACATGCTGGCATAGTTGAATGCTCTCCACCTGGCTTACAGAGATGAGAAGAGTTGTGTTCAGTGTATTTGTACATCACTGACCTTCCCATCTCCATTCTCACATCAGGAATGAAGTATTGAACAATACTTTTGTTTTTCGACTGCCAACAAGCGGATGAGTTAATCCTTCCGGAGACAGAGGGTCCACCTCTTGCTCAAGATTCTTTGTAAAGCTAAATATGTAGCTGTGTGTCAGCAGTACCACTGTCAGTAGCAGTGGCATTTATGTGACCTAGCCAGAGGAACAATTGGTATTTTTTATGATTGTTGTTCTCCACAGTCTTACTGTTTATGTGGGGAAAGGCGGGGAAGGAAACCCAGCTGGAAGGAGCTGTTGGTGCAGTGCACATGGGCAGACTGACTGCTCCTCAGCTCTGCCGTGAAATACAGCCCCATGGAGACCTGATTTCTCCTGAAAGCACTGATGCCACAGGGTCATTGTGATAGCAAGGGAATACAGATTCTCACTTCATTTTAAGAACTTCATGTACATGTCTACTGTAGGAGGTTGGGTTCCCACTACAGTTAATAAAGTGAGAGCAGGCACCTATATTGGGCTCTAGCTCTGAACTACCTTGTGGAAAAGGTTATTTTTCTCCATGGACTGTAGAAAAAGCTGAGGAAGAGTAGTCTCTTAAGCAGAAGACAAATTTTAGATTACATGACTACTCCTCTACATTTTTGCATGTTGAACAGGACAAATTAACAACTTGTGATTTCTGCTACACTGTTAAATGTATATTTGAATGTTTATTTAACTGCTGTTTAACAAGGATGAAGACATTCACAAAAATGTTTTAATATGTCAAATCTTTGTCCCATTGTCCTTTTAAAGGAATGATAATTTTCTTCTTCTAATTGTAAGCGTGTATATTCTTGGATTGTTTAAAATATTTGTATTTTACTCTTTACTTTTACATTTTCTTCTTTCTTCCCTTTTTTGTTTTCCTAATTTGCCACAGAAAGTAGAGTGAAGGAGAGGAAAAGACAAAAGAAAATTGCACAAATATATTCATTGTCTTTGACACAGGAGACATTTTCTGCACAAATTTTTGTTTTCAGAAAGTCTGTTCCCCCCCCAATAATAATAATAACCTGATAAAAAAACTTCCATTAGTTCTTTTTAATATAGATGGGATAGTCTAAGGGTGACCTCTTGATCTAATGAAAATCATAGCATTTCCTAACCTTGTATAGTATTTCTGCAATAGTATTTCTAAATATACTCTAATACAATTTTGCATAAGTGTACACCAATCATCATAAATGGCTGACATTTGTCAACAAATACTACTCAAGAAGTTACTTCCTTTCTTATGGCTAGAATGAAATTGCCCTCTCTTAGCTCCTGTGTTAAATTCCAAATGATTTCTATTTTAACTTATTTCAGTATGCATAGGGGACAGTCATAACTTGCTGACTTATTTGAGCCTAAATATAATGTGATGTTTGCCTGGCATCATTGTGACTGACCTTTGAAAAGTGATTTTTGTTGATTTCTTGTATTTGACTTAAAGAACCTTGTAGACTTCCGAAAGTTTTCACCTGCCAATCATGTATGCTAGGTCTCATGCTGGATCCAGTTTTGAACTGACGCTCACTCTCAAACCTATTTCTTCTTGTACTAATCAGATTTCTGTTTTCCTTTTCTCTAGGTTGCGGTCTTTGGTAAAGCAGTTAGAGAGAGGGGAAGCTTCAGTTGTAGACCTAAAGAAGAATTTGGAATATGCTGCGACTGTTCTTGAGTCAGTATACATTGATGAAACTAGGTGAGTTTACTACAGACATCAGCACTCTTCTTATATCTAGTACCAATGACACAAAATTGTAATTTACATATCAGTTGGGAAATCTGTTTTAGCCAAGATTTATTACTCACAGACAATATGTGGATCTTCAATCCTTGGTCTAAAAGCTGCTTTAAGTTTCCTGGGGCAGGGGAGGAGATCAAAAGCAATCATAAATTTAATATATATTCTCTTGGAGAAATGTTTTCATAATAACTGTGTCCTACTTTTTCTGAAATTTTCTAAATTCCTGCTCCTCTATTCCTTTTGAATAGTGTTAAATATTTTCACTTGTATCGAGTCTTTGAAATTAAAAAAATTTTTACTCCAGGACATGATAAAGGTAGACTGGTAAGACGTTGCAGAGGAGTTCCCCACTCTGTTACATGCCATTTCCCCAGTGCTAAATGCACTTGTAGAGTCACCTCAGATGACCAGAATGGGAAAGGAGAGGACTGTATGATACTAACTGGGAAGTTAGACATGATCATAAATGAGCTCTGAAGGGCAGAAAGGTCAGGAATATTGATGAGCTGAAGATGAGAAGTCAGTGGATGATTACGTAGTTGTGCTTCAGAAGGCTGATACTTCTTGTTTGTCGGCCTTGTAGTGAGTTTCACAATCTGACATTTAACTATACAAGAGAACAAACAATCTGTTAAAGGCTTGTACAATTGTGTTTCATTAGGGCTGATGAACCAAAGACTTTTAACAACTGCTTTGATTAGAATATATGTGAGTTTCTTTTTTGTTAATAATGTTACAATGGTCTCCAAGGGAGTCTGTTTACCCATCTTTTTCCTCCCCCTTCTAGACGTTTACTGGACACAGAAGATGAGCTCAGTGACATCCAGTCCGACTCTGTGCCCTCGGAGGTCCGGGACTGGTTGGCTTCTACCTTCACGCGGCAAATGGGGATGATGCTGAAAAGGACGGAGGAAAAACCCCGGTTCAGGAGTATTGTCCATGCAGTACAAGCTGGGATATTTGTGGAAAGGTAAAGGGGCATGGAATTACTTTGTTCTAGTAGCTGCCCAGGTACCACAGATTGCACCTGTGGTATTGAATGAATAATACTTTAATATGCTTCTAATGATGTTTCTACACAGATCTGGATAGCATCTCGAAACCTGGGATTAAGTAATAGATTGCAACCTGAAACAGCACATACTGATCTGTTCTTAGCTTAATACAGATGTAATAGCACAGTTGGAATAATTTTGACAGAGAATATGCACCTCTGCATAGCCCTAGGTCAAGAGTGACAGCTTTTAAAATTCGGTCAGCCCAGACCAAGCCCTCCCTTGCCTCTGTTTACCTCTGTGGTCTAGTATTTCTTATGGAGAACTGCTAAGAAACAGAAGAAAATCCTGTGTCATAGTATTACTGGAATGAACTATAGACCAAGACTGATGTGAAAACTTGGGAGCTCAGGGAGGATTTCAAAAAAACCCATTGAGTCCTCTCAGCCTTCTCTGTTGTGATTTGCATCAGAACCTACTGCTAAAACTGATTTCACTTTCTGAACCCTTTAAAACATTTAGTCATTTCAGTTTGGACTCACTTCCAATCTTACCTTTTCTTATCGAGTAACCACTCTTTGCTGACATTCTTCCTTCAAGCTAGAAGGAGGGCTGGCACATGTGAAACTGTCAGCAGACTTCAGGCAGCATGAAAGACAGCAGGTCCCACATCTCTACAGCAAAACTCAAGTCAGGAATGGAAGAGCAGAGTGCCTTTCACTGTTCATCAGAATCGCAGTGACAGCCTACCAGCCTTCTGTGCAGGAGGTTGGGCGTATCAGACAGTGGACCACAAGCCACACAGACACACAGAAGCCTCCTCCAAGCATGTCTATAGCCGATTTTTTTATCTGTGTACCAAAGTCACTGTACATGTGTTAAGAGTGGCAGCAAATTGTGGTAAGACTAAACCTGTCATTTCTCCTTGGAACAGGTTTCTCCAAGGTTTGACAGGCTATTTGTGAATTAAGGCTCACTCTCAGTGAGGGACTTGCTCAACAAGGAAGTAAATGAACTGCAGAGAGCTGGCTGCAGGAGGCTGTTTTCCAGCTGATCTGAATCACTGTGGCCCGAAGGAGGAAGTGCTCAGATATGATATGGCACCAGAGAAGGGTTGTGGCTCTCCTGAGCTAAGGGAGAGGGACTCTGCCTGAATTGTCACTTAAGAGAAGGCTATGGGGCTCCTGACTGGAGGGAGGAGGGGGTAAGAAATTCTGTAATTTGGGGAATGGGTGAATTTAATTCTCCAAAGGGGGCTGACTTTTTTCAGGTCTGAGTGCAGAACATGACAAAGAAAAAGGGAAGTGAAGGAAGACTTCACACAGGATCATTTCAGATGGGAGAAGAGAGCTTTCCATCATCTTCTTTTAGTCGTACGTTGCTTAAGTGCAAAAATGGGTGACCTGCGGAAAGGCATTTTAGCAATGACAGTGTTTCTGTATTCACCAAGCCTGTTAAAAACAGTGTGGCCTGAAAACAAGTTTAAAATCTGGTACATACTTCAGTGCTTTGTTTAGTATGCTTGCAGATGTTGATTATTGCCTTACTCTTTCTCTCCCTCAAACACACACACACAGCGAACACACAAAAGATTTTATATCAATCTTTAAAAAATGCAGACAAAAGTAACAGCTGTACCTGAACTGGAGTTGAGTCATTGCAGACTCTGAAGTACATTCAGAATTAGCTTGCATGTGGACCAGCAAGGACTAAGGGAACTGAAAGAGCAGTATGGTCATCTGCAGTGGATAACGGGGAACATCTTGTTTATTTGAGTGTAGCCTTTCCCTCTGATGAGGACCTGATATTGGCAGATTCTCTGTGATGTCCTGCCAGGTAACCAAGCTATGAGATACTGGGGAGTGTATAGTCTCCAGTTAGGCTATACGATAAGAATGGTGTAGAGAATATTGTGCAAGTTAGGAACAAGAAAGAAGAAAAAAAACCAAATTGCAGTTAGGGTTTCCTGGGCTAAATAAGGTCTCCAGTAATCGTCTGTTGCTTTATGGTTTTTATTTGTTTGTTTTGTTTTGTTTAATTCTATTTATGTGTTGCCTTATCTATTTTATCTTGGTAGAATGTACAGACGGACTTCAAATATGGTCGGTTTGAGCTATCCACCAGCTGTAATTGGAGTGCTAAAGGTAATCCCAATAAAAAGTTGTTGCGGGGGAGGTTCTGTACAGCGCATCAAGGTAACACTGCGATATTTGACTTGGTAAGGGGGTCTTAGTACTTGCCCTTTCCTTCTCTCTGACATCTAGTTTAGTTCACATACATTAATCATTTGCTGGCCTAAGGGAATATCCTTTCAATAAAGGAAAGAATCAAGGCTCAAGGTTCAAGGCTGTGGCCATTTTCAGGTTGTGAAGGTTACAGCTCTGTTCTAGGTTACGGTGATTAAACTGAGGACTTAGAAACATGCTGGAGTCAATCACAACCTCCCACAGGGAAGAAAGAAAACACAGATGGAGAGAGGTGGAGAAGGAAAAGGATCAGCTGCTGTGAGAGAAGGGAATTTCTTGCATTGCTTAGCTTCAGGTCTTCAAGGTGACAATCAGTTTAGGAATAATGACCCTTTTATGAGTTTTGAGGTTTCAGAGAAAAACTGATTAGTCAGAAGTAGTCTGAAAAAAATAAAGTTCAACCCATGGGACAATTGCAAGGCTCTTGACTTAGGCAGGAATTATCAAGACTACAAACGCAAGTTGGCAACCAACTGCCTACACAGCAGCTTTGCAGATTACACGTTGCACGTTGTTCAACCATGCCACGCAATGGTGAAGAAAGGTGATACGGTGGGGCAATACACAGGGACATTAGTTGTAAAGCTCATGAAGCAATCCTTCTGCTCCACTCCACACTGGAAAGACCTACAGTTAGGGTACTGAGTCCTTCTTGTTTTGGATAGTACAACTCATCAAAAGATGTGGAGGAATTGCAGAAGGTCCATTGAATGCAAGAAGAATGATCAAACATGCCTTTCATGTACAGAATCAAAGCATCCATCCACACCTTTTTCCAACTACAGATTGACGTTAGCTTCACTCCTGCAAATGGGATCTAAAGTCTTTGTTCTTTTAGAACTACACCCCATAGCCAGCTTATGAGGGAACATATCTATAATGGTACCTCTTCTCCTGAGTTCCTCAGCAGTAGCAAGACAATCCAAGACCCATCAGCTACTCTCAACTGAATTAAACTCTTACAGAATCCCTCTCCTCTTTCGATGTTTTTAAATGATTAAGGGTCATAAAGATCATGCTAGAATAAGTTAAAACACATCAGTAACACAGGCATTGACTAATTTTGCTCAGGGTGAAATAACGCCCGCTTGGCCACTGTGCATTCTAGGATGTATTTTTTTCCAAAACTATTTTGAGAACGTGTCTTTGCCTGGATGGCCTTGGGGTTGGTAGTGGATGTGGTTGAAATGGGAGTTACTTGTTTTGAAGAAGTCTTCTGTCTTTGAAATAATACTTCATCTTAAATTTCTCAGTCCCATCTCCTTAATGGAAAACAGTACATTTTGTTGCTTGCTTCAGTCCAGTAAAGCCAAGTAAAAAACCTTACAATTACCTGACTGCTTGGTGTGCTCTGTAAAATGAGCTGATGGTTTAAGCATGCAAAAGGGTGTAGGAGTGTACCACACACATCTCTTCAGCTGTTCTGGATTGCCATAATCAACATTCCCCTCAAGAGTCATGGTAATAAGGACAAGGATTGAGATGACATGGGGTCAAAACTAGCTTATTTTTTAACTATGTGCTCTCCTTTTTGCTGCCATGGCCAACAGGACGTCTGCACTGAGTAACCCAAAGCTGTGGAATCAGCTTGGCAAAATGAGGTTGGTTTTAATAAAACAGTGACATACTGCAGCTTCTGCAAAAAATGCAGATGGAGTGGTAGCAGTGCAAGTCCTAGGTGTATAATCTCTCTCACTTTTTCAGTGGATGAGAAGTTAGGCAATTTTTTTAATTGATTGCACAGCATCTCTCTATATATCTATATATTGGACACTGATTTTTCTACTGCAGTAGCCTGTTGCCTTTCTGCATGACATGGGCGTGATGATGTAAGACCTGTTGCCACAAAAGGGATGATCAGCCTTGTCTCTCATTTGAATTGTGGCCATACATACCATTCATACAGACATGTTTGAATAAGTAAGTATGTTAATTTACCCAGTAAGTTGTGGTGATCTGCTGTTCAGCAGTGTAGTGCTAGAGACAGAACTTCACATTAACTAGCTGCTGAAGTAGTTACCTGCTTTAGAAGTGAATTTTTCAGCCTTTTCTGATGCGTGTGCTGTCACGGCAATATTTTCTGGGCTAGCTAATATACAGGTAATGAGCACAGAACCTGTAGTCACTTACAATGTCTGCAGTATAGACTTCTGCTTGTCTGTGGCTACAAAAATGTAGTAATGTTGAGCAGAATAACATCTATCCCTGAATCTGCTTGTTGGCTTATAAAATAAATCAAGCCTCCAAGGTTAAGGACAGACAGAAAGGCAGGAAACTGAGCATTTAGGAAGAACTATTGTTTCACTTCATCTCTAGGTTCTCCCAAGCAGTGGAGCAATGGCCAAGTAATAAGGACACAGGACTGAGAAGTAAGACACCTTGGATCTATTTGCAGTTACACCACAATGGGTATATGTGGCATTAGAGCAGCTTACGACACTTCAGCTGAAGCTGCAGGGCCAGTGACCTAGAGACATGTGTAGCACAGAAAGTTTCCCATCCCTCGCTTCTCCTGCTTTCCTTAGGGAGAAGAAACAGTTTTTCTCCTCCATCACAAGACATCCATGAAGTTCTGCCTCCCTTTAGATCTCTCCTCAATATAGGGGTCACTTCTGTGTTAAATTTTTTTTTAAGATCATAAAATCCACCAATTTTCAAAGTGTAGTTGGTGTTGCTGCAAGCCTCTAAGCCATCTGTGACACTTTCATGCTTCTGTTAAGAGGATTTTTCCCCCTAGTTATTCAGGGTAAAATGCTGCTGTTATTATTGTCAATAGCAAAACTTCTGTTGACTTGACAAGAGCAAGTCAGTAAAAATCGAAATAGCTCTACTGTGAAACTTACTGTCTATGTGGTTAACCATTATTTCATGCAAAAGAACAATTCCGATGTACTATTCTGCAATTTCACAATTTGGTAAATTTTATCTGCTGCAAGAGCACAACATTAACTACAGGAAAAATACATAAAGTAACAAAGCCATTTTATTTCTACAAGATAAGATTGCCTTATAGTGAATTAAATTTCAGCACAGTTGAGACATTATTTTCAATGGCATAGGACCCAAAAGTAAATTATTATATACATGCAAGTGTTAAATTAGTTTGCTTCATTGACTGAGATAAGTGATTACAAAATAAAAACACTCAAAAAACAGGAAAATACTTAAAATTGACTGAGTGGATGCTTTGAGCATTATTTTTCTTGCCCATTTTCTAAGTTTGTTCAAGGGCTTCAAAACATGTTTTCCTGGTGGAACTTTTTCCTCTCTTCGTTGTTTCTCCTCTCCAATGCCTACTGAAAGTGTTGAAAAGCTGCAATTTATGATTGCTCTTCTGTGAATTGGGCCACAAATCATCTCTGGAGAAGCTTGACCCTGCCGTCAATGTGTGGGCTCCACACAGCTTGTAAAATCAACTGCTTGGCAAGCAAGTGATTTACTGGGATGGGTGAAAGCAGAGCTGAATCTTCAGCATCCTTGATATTCACTCACTAATTAGCCTTTCCGTGGACTGTACTTCCACAAGAGGCATACTCAGCTCTGTGTAATCAACACTATGCAAGTAGCAAGGTTGTCAGGATCAGCCCATGCTGGAGAGAGCCGGTACCAAAATATGTTGGTCTTGTTCAGAACATAAGAAGTCCTGTAGCTATGCTGATGTATGGGTGACCGACCACAAGGCGGTTAAAGGTCACTGTCCTTTGCATTTGACTTGAAGTCAGGTCCTTACCTGGAACATGACCATGACAACAAACAACAAAGGTGGACTGGGCTTTAAGAGCTTGGTAGATAATTGTAATTTAGCATTTTTAGTATTGCTAAAAAAGATGGCAGATTTTTAGATGAACTCTGATCCTTAAGAGTGCTCAACATTATGTCTGGCCAATCCCCATTTCTTGCACTGAGAGCAGCTGTGCACACGCATGTGTGAAATGTAGTCATCTTTCTTTCTTGGTGAGAGAGCCACAAGGAAATGGGAGGTAGCCTGCAACAGAGTTTGAAAATGGAGGGAAACTTCAATGTAAGGATGTCACATGTTAATATGTGGTTTAAGGAGAGTCATTTGGATAAATCGCGGTGGGAAGTACATCAAAGTTCTCAGCAGGCAAGAGAGATTGAGAGCTGGTCCTGTGGCAGATGCAGCTGCATGGTTGATCTGTATATCATTCTTCTAGCTATAACTCCTTCTGCACCTTTCCTCTTTGTTGCTAGGAGGAGGAGAGAAAGGTTCACAGGGTTTCAGGAGCATCCAATTCTGAGATCAAGAAGCTTTATCTTGCTAGATAATGAGTGCTGTCAGCTCCCACAGCCTTCCCTAAGAGTTGAGATTTGAACTCAACGTTCTGCAAGAAGGTTTCTACCTTATACTTTAGCTTTATGATTTGGGAAGTGAACTCTCTTGACTGACCACCCTGCAGCATTAATACATCATTTACAGCTGACTGTAACTTTCCTAACTGGAATTAGATATTTACTCTTCTGTTACAAATGGTTTTTTTTATATCATTGTTAGCACTTAATGTAACATTACTGTGATTTTCTCCTGCTCTGTAGTTTTCTGAAAGCCCCAGTGGACTCACTTATCCTTAGAAAAAAATAAGGAAAATAAGCGTCATGCTGTCTTTGGGCAATTTAAGCTGCAATAATCACAATTCAGGATTAATATTAAAAACAGAAGGAACTAAGTTGCTCTTTGGGTCTAGCAAGATAGCTCTTCTAGTTAGTTATTATTTTGGTTGATTGAACAAAAAGTGGTAAAAATATGACCACAGGTGCCTGTATTTTTTTTACTGCAAAAAACATATCACCTTATTCTGTTTTAAGCATGAGTGAAGCATTGGAGTGCTTTGCTCACGATACAAAGTCATAAGAACTCTATAGGGACAGCAAAATCCAGAGGCTTTAATATCGTTAAAAAGCGTATCTTCATTATTCCTGTTTCCTTCAAAGTTAATATTATTTTTCATAGACATAGCACGTGGATAGGGGACAGAGAAGGGTAGTATCAGCCACAATAGGGCCATTCTAATGTTTCAGGTACTAAAGCAAACCAGGATTCTTATCTTTTTGGATTCAGCCTTTGCTGATTAAATTCTGATATGGAGAATTGCCATGTTTAGAATAAAGAAACAGCGTACGTGTTCATAATGGAAGCTTCTTAAACACGAGTCTTACAATACTGATGAGTAAATTAGACTCTGCATTGGTTAAATGGAATTGAAGAAGTTAAAAAAAAAGCTGTACACTTACATCACCACTCTAATTCTCCATTTGTAGATGTAGAGTGATAGAAATTGAACTACCATTGTAAAAGGGATGACCATATTAACTGCCTTTTCTACTCACTCTTGCAGAATGTAGACAAGTGGTCCTTTGATGTATTTGCACTAAATGATGCCAGTGGGGATCATGCACTGAAATTCATTTTCTACGAACTTCTCACACGCTATGATCTGATCAACCGTTTCAAGGTCAGTAGTTAGAAGATGAGTCTCTTCTTCCATCTCGGATTTTGTTCAACTTCCCTCTCATCCTGCTTTATTCCATTCAAAATGCAATTTTAGCGCTATTTGAAGGCTTCATGGACACTGCACTTACCCCAGTAAGCAAGACCAAATGTTATTTAAGTAGTACTTTTAATTGTGATGGGACACCATGAAGTAGGCGGGGTTCCAAACAGGCTTTGCCTTGGGAAATACTGCATTTGATCCTGTGGGAATGATGGTGTCATTCTCCTGAGATTCATAAGACTCTCAGGCATGCAGGCAAAAAAGGAGAGCTTGAATTCAAATTCATCAAAAGAAGCATGGCCAGCAGGTTGAGGGAGGTGATTCTGCCCCTCTACTCTGCTCTGGTGAGACCCCACCTGGAGTACTGTGTCCAGCTCTGAGGTCCTCAGCAGAGGAAAGACATGGACCTGTTGGAGCAGGTCCAGAGGAGGGCCACAAAAATGATCAGGGGGATGGAAAACCTCTCCTATGAAGAAAGGCTGAGAGAGTTGGGGTTGTTCAGCCTGGAGAAGAGAAGGCTTCGGGGAGACCTTATTGCAACCTTTCAGTACTTAAAGGGGGCTTATAAAAAAGATGGGGACAAATTTTTTATTAGGGCCTGTTGCGATAGGACAAGGGGGGATGGTTTTAAACTAAAAGAGGGTAGATTTAGACTAGATATAAGGAAGACATTTTTTACTCTGAGGGTGGTGAAACACTGGAACAGGTTGCCCAGAGAGGTGGTAGATGCCCCATCCCTGGAAACATTCAAGGTCAGGTTGGAGGGGGCTCTGAGCAACCTGATCTAGTTGAAGATGTCCCTGCTCACTGCAGGGGGGTTGGACTAGACAAGCTTGAAAGGTCCCTTCCAATCCAAACTATTCTATGATTCTGTGATTGTTACAGAGGTTTGCAGATACAAATGCGGCGTATCTTTTCCTTCAGCTTTGAACAAGCTTAAATTTGGATGGCAGAAACATTGCTCTCAGATCTTGACCATTCTCCCCACCCAAATACTCCGCTGTCCCTTCCTCCATTGACGCTTCCACTCCCTGGGGGTCCCCACTCACTGTGGCTGGAAAGCATTTACAGATCTCTGGCTTCTGCACTTCTTCAGGAACTGCCCGTGCCTGATGAGAAATGTTTGAAGAAGGTAACTGGTCAGAACTGCATCCTTCCCTGATACATACCCAAGAGGAGAACAACAGTGCTCCTCTAACTATGGAAATATGAGCATTTAGGGTATTTGCCATTTGGGCAGATGAAACTGGAGAACCCATGTTGCCAGTTGCATATGTTGCAGCTGACACCACCTGCGTAGTCTCCTCTCTAGAAATCCCCTGAATTGCATTTTCTCGAGTGTGCGCAGTTCTACTCTTGGAGTCAGAAAAGCATGGCAAGCCCATAAGATGAGCAGGCTGGATTTCGCCGTGAAAAGCCAGAGGTCTGATAAATGATACTCCTCTTAGTAGAGTATCTCAGACTTGCTACATGATGTGTTTCATTAGAAAATCTTGACTGTGAGTAGTAAAGCAGAGACATATTCCAGTGGGTTGTGAGGGGAACAGAGAGATGCTTGTGGCCTAATTAAAAATATTACTCCAGGGGCAATCAATCAAGTGCTCTCTGTTACTTTTCATACTATATATGTCTTCCAGATGGCATTTTGTAGTATATTTACTTGTGCATGTTTATGTGTGGGAATGATTCATCCATAATGTGATCACGGATGGGAAAGCCAGTTTGAGGAAGTAACCTGGATTGACTCTCTCTCTTGAGTGCCTGTTTCAGATGTTTTAGCATGTTATTTATTTGTGAAGTACAAACTGCTCTTTGGGACCTCTTATCAAAATGCTCCCCTCCRAATGCTAGCCATTAAAGGTGATTATTTTGTTTTTAATTCTGTGCTGCTTTCCTCAGATCCCCATTTCTGCCCTGGTGTCCTTTGTGGAAGCTCTGGAGGTTGGCTACAGTAAACACAAAAATCCTTATCACAACCTAATGCATGCGGCAGATGTGACACAGACGGTCCATTACCTCCTTTTCAAGACAGGCGTAGCGGTAAGTACAGGAGTTGGCATCCTGAATACATAATGAGATTACAACAGTTTTGGCTCATTGAGGAGATTATGATTATGCACAGTAGAACCCATTTACACTGTAGACAAACTTCATTTGATATGGCTGTACTAATGAAAGTAGAGATTTAGGATTATTTAGAAATAGAAGATACGTGAAGATATGGATAACTCTCTTAACAGTGATCTAAAAGAGGATGAATGAGAAACCCAAGCTCGGTTTTTCACTCTGCCACAGATCTCCTGGGTGATTCTGCCAAGACACTTTTGTTGGAATTCCTTTCACCTAATGTGAATAAGCAAATTGTCTAAGCTTTCTTCTTACTTAAGGGAGCAAGGCAGTACCTGCAAAGGACAATTCATTCCACTTATCTGAGGATGACAAGAGCCACGCTCTGGAGGTGCTGATCTCCATCCAGGCTCTACAGCAAAACCAGCTGAACTGGCTTACATAGAAACCTACAGACAGCTAAAGTCTGACAATAGTGACGGGAACAGATAGAAGGCTTAAACAAAAATACTTAGCACACAGTATGTTCCCACAGTGGCTGTCAAGACAAACAACAGAAATACATTTGAAGATGGACTAGAGAAATTGAAGGCATACAGATTCCAGAGCAGTGATCGGACGTTACAGTTAGGGTTCAGCTGGCAGCCCAGAAAGTTGTTTGAGGCTCTTCCTGCAGCTCCTGCCTTCTTGAACACTCCCCAATCATTCCAGGCTCCATACCTGGGAACTGTTGAAGAAGAGGATGAGGGAAACCCATGGTTGCGTGTGACTCAGCCCAACCAAATTCCAACACTGTTTCCGATGCCATCAGTACCTTTAGGTGGGCTGTACAAAATCACCATAAAAGTTGGCAGTCAACATCACTCGTGGCAATACTTGTGTCTCCCGCTGTATGTTGATGACACCTTTTTCTGCGCAGCTCAGTGAGAAACCTGAAGAAATGCTGCCGCCAGCGTGTAGTGTGTGATGGAGCATAGGACGGAGAGGTGCAAGCTAACAAGGCGTAGCGCAGCTCCTGCATTGTCTTTTAGGCCGGTTTCAACAACTGTAGAGCTGCTTACGCTCGGGGACAACCTGTTGTGCATACTGCTGTTCTGCAGTCCCTTAATTGCCACAGTTATGTTGCTTTCAGTTCTGAGGCCAGACCTGGATGCCCTTCCCTGAGGAGTAACATGCTCCAGTGCCTCCTGTAAACATGTCCCGAGTCTCCTGTGTTGAATGTAGACTGCACCTGTGAATTACAATGTTTACTAAAGACATATCTGGAAGGAGTCAGGCCCTGTCTGTCTCAAGGCCTGATCCAGACTGMCCRATTCTGATTGAAGTKGTGTCAGTTGCCCCTGGTTGTGTCTGAAGTAAATAGGGAGTTAAGTCAGATTTGCAGCTAATACAGATGCATACTGAAAACCTCCCGTGAGATCCTAAATTGGTCACTGCTGCTTTTAGGGCCATTAGTTAATGAAAAYGCACTGGAGGCTGTAGTCAGTGGGAATAATACAATGTTGAGTAATGCGAATTGTGTTATAATGGTGAGCAAATGGATCCCCTTTTTCTCCTCCAACYGTTGAAGAAGGGCAGTTTTCACTTGGGGCTACTCTGCTCCRAAAAGTGACTGGATGGAAACAGCTGCCCAAGTGCAGCAGCCCTCCTGCCTGTGTATGTTCAGAACGGCCTTTTTCCACCTTGCTGCTTCTCGGTCTGTTAGCAATTTAGCTGCAACTCATCTGTGAACAAATGAGTGCTATTTCATTCTAGCCCACGTTGCCACGGTGCTGAATGGGTTTTCATATTCTGTCTCTGAGCACGATAAAGCTAGGCAAGTGTTAAAAAAGAGAGAACTGGAAGGACATGAAAATACACAAGTAAGCGATGCAATAGTTTGGATTTTTTTGCTCTAAGAGGGTGAGAGATGATGTAGCAGATAAAAAGAAAAAAAAAAMCAGAATAAACCCCCATAAGTCAAAGCAAACCAAAAAGCCCCAGTGTTTTTAGTTACATAGAGAACAAACTTGATATGAAGTCCTTGAGGTGCACCAAGACTGTCAGTTTAGTGTGTTCCCTGGTTTGCTGCAAGCCCTGGGCTCCAGCAACGTGTGCTGGATACCTGCCAGTCCGCTCCATGGCTCCGCCATGCCATGCCAGTCCGCTCCGTGGCTCCACGTGGGAGCAAACCAAATAGTGCTGTTGATTAGAAACCAAGGTGTAAAAAGATAGTTGACACCATGGCCTGCTGCCTACGGGCTGTGGGGTTAAAGACCTTAAAGCCAGAGGAGCTCAGGAGGTATTAATTAAAAATTAATTAAAAAATACAGAGGTATTTTTTTCTGTAGAAGCAGTTTTCACGGCAAAGCTCCGCTTCCGTGTTTTATTCCTACCATTAAGATGAAGCTTTTTTCTCACACGTCTCATGAACCGGAGGTGYGATGCYGCTTCYGTGCRCAYTGGCAAAGAACACTGGCATTTGAATGCTCTCATACTTCTTCTTTGATCAATAAGACTCAGGAAGCAGGTAGGCGAGATGAGCCYGTGGCTTGTATCCTACTAAAGAGAGTAGGGATGCAAGCTGGCGGAAATCAAGCTCGCTCTTTATTTTTTTATATATATATTTATATGTATAGAAGGCCTTTGCTGTTCTGAATACCAAAACCTATAGCAGTAGCGAAGTGCATGTGGGAGATTAAGAGGGTGATTTTCTGTGTGGTATTGGGTCAGGAAAACAATTTCAGTGTTCTGGAAGAGGACCCATCAGACCCAGCCCTGAGCCTTCTCTTCTCCCAGCTGCAGCGGCAGGTCCCTCAGCCTGCCCTTGTGTGCCATGTGCCCTGGGCCCCTCACCGTCTCGAAGGCGCTGGGCTGGGCCCGCCCCGCATATGTCCGTGTCTTTGCCGTCCTGGGGAGACCAGAACGGGACACAGGAGTCTGCACGCAGCCGCAAAAGTGCCAAATGAGAGAGGAGAGCATTTTTTGTTTTTAAAATTGGTTTTTCTCGTTTTTTTTACTGAGTTTTATTGGTTTTTATTGCGCACTGCAAGGGCGGGTCTGGCTTGACCTTCACCCACCCATTCGGTAGCTGAGGCGAGAGCTAGCTGAGGACAGCCACCCCCCACTGGCTTTCTCATCCTCAGACTGAAAAAATGCCACCTCCAGGCCCCAATAACCTCGGTGGCGCTCCAGGGGAGTCCAACAGGCTCCGGCGGTCTCCAGCGGTGTCCGGTGGTCTCTGGCGGTGTCYGGTGGTCTCTGGCAGTGTCCGGTGGTCTCCAGTGGTCTCCGGTGGTGTCCGGTGGTCTCTGGCGGTGTCCAGTGGTCTCCGGCGGTCTCTGGCGGTGTCCGGTGGTCTCTGGCGGTGTCCAGTGGTCTCCAGCGGTCTCCTGTGGTTTCCGGCGGTCTCTGGTGGTCTCCAAGGGACTCCTCCTGGTGCTATTGGGCTGCC
>JAYKAV010003312.1:299226-345948 GCA_035582835.1 Phoebastria nigripes | reverse complement strand
CGGACACAGTTTAGATTGAATTAGTCAGTCTTGGCTGTGTTTGCATACCAACACCCATTCCTTCACCTAAACATCATTTCTAGTTAGACATGTTAATGTTGGGATGGAGCTTTTCTGAGGATGAACAGTGAGCCCAGTCTCAGCAAGACAGAGACATTCCGTGGCACTGTATAAAGGAAACATGGTAGGCAGAAGAAAGGATGCTAAGCAAAACAAATTGTCGAGTAATAGAGTGAGAGTGGTGAGCGGGTGGGATCACAATTCTACCCTTATAACCATTTAGTCTACGGTACTAGGAAGTTCTGCTATTGTCTGTAGGAAAGTAAGTAGAGATGTGAATTTGAGATAAGGATAAGGCCAGGAAGTAAGGGACAGCTTTTGCCAGGCAGGACATCACAGAAAAGGGGATGTCAAACCATTTTTGTAGGAGTTATAAAGCGCAGCAAAAGCTGTAATTGTGACTTTTTTAAAAACTTTTTTTTTTAAGGTTTTGCAGAGAATCTCCACTTTGCTTATACTATGATCGTTTTTCATAATCTGATATTTTAATGTTTTATTAAACTCCTGGGCTGATACATTTTTCAGGTTTTTGGTTGTGTGGTGTTAACAATAACCAGAAAAATGTGTTGTCAAGAGCTTTTTGTTGAACTGGACTGAATATATTACTAACAAATTATTTGGTATAAGGGACCTAAATTTAGGTATAGTCAATTTATGCTTAAATTAAGAAGAAAACTTGGTTTCTCTATAATACTGGCTGTTCATTTATTCCCAAGAGCATGCAGTTTTATATGTCAATTCTTTCTTCAAATTCAGGCTGACAATGTATAATCTTGTTATGAATAGTTTGAAAGAGTGGAATATGACTATATCAAGTTACTGAAGCAAAACTACTCAGTATTAATTTAAATGTGGGGAAACTGTACCGTTCATCCCAATATTACTTTCTAGGTTTTTTGTTTTTTTTTTTTTTTCAGAATTGTTGAAATGTAGGTAACTGTACATACAACTCCATTTAAATGATACAATATAAGGAAAATTAGTTCTTTGGTTCTTCTGGAGAAGAATGGATTATACAAAACCATTAGGAACAACTGGAGTTGTTTGTCTCCAGATCATTATTGTGAATTCATCTTGATTTAGGACTGACTGAAAAGTATGACAATTTGATGGCTGATTTTTGACAGAGTCACAAAATTGAGAACAGGGAAAGGGGTTGATGGAGTTGTAAACAGTGTAAGCAGAAGAAAAAGAACATTGAGATACAGGCAAAAGTTTAAGAAGAAAAAAATATGATTGATTTTGAGTCTAGCAAGCAAAGTAGCTATCTGTGTCATTGTTTTGAAAGCTTTTCAAAGAAGGTAGGCTATTCTAATTATCATAAAAGGCTTGTTTTATAAGATGGGAAAAAAAATCCATGGCACCGCATACCATACTTACTTAGTCAACCTTACATGAGCTAATCTTAAATCAAAGAGAAGTTTGTGTCATGATAAGCAACAGCAACAAAATATATGTATGTGAAATCTGATCTTCCACTGATTTATTTTTATCTTTTAGATGGGCTCTACATAACAGAAATGAAGCACTGTGACTTAATATTCAGAAATATGTAATGAGTTCATTCTTCAGAAATGTTTAAGACTGAGTCTTTAGGGATTGCTGCACTCAGACTCAAATTTCTCTTGATATTCAAAACCCACAGTGAATAACACATGCACACTGAATAATATTCTTCAGTTCTTACGTTATACTTTTATGGATGCAAACACAACTTCTCGAACTATCCAGATATTGTGTCCTCATGTAGAAGAGCTCTATGGCAATTTTTAATCAGATATATATTTTAAAATATTTTTAGAAGGCATACAAATTTTATTCATGCTTCTATTAAAAAAAAAAAAAAAAAAAGGTTATATCTTTTTTCTGATTCCCCAGCTGTGACTGAGCATGAAAACCTGAAGTGGAACAGGAAACTGTTTTTGGAAGGGTGCGGAGGAACAGATGTTATGAAAGAGCAATGATAAAGTTTATAATGGAATATGCCTCAGACATATGGGGTCCTTGTTCCTCATTCAATTTATTTAGGATTTTATAGAGCTATTTTTTAAAAAACAATTCTGTTTAGATGTTTTATTTCACAGAATTCTATACAGACAGTGGAGAGAAAGGTGTCCATGTCTCCTGCCTTGTACATCTCCCTAAATTTCTTCTAGTTGTATTGCAGAAATCCAGTTCCTTTGTTCCTTTCTACATCTTCACTACTGCACCACTACTTCACTACTACCTTATTTTCAGACTTCCTAGTTAGAAAAGAAAAGGCATTTGTCAGATATGTTGCTGAAGCTGTTTCTCAGGTAGAGTCTGTCATGCTTTGCAGCTCAATAAATCGTAGGTAATTAAATATTCTCATTTTAGTGGCTACTTGAATTCACACTGATTATGTAATTAGATGTAATGACACAAACTGTTGTGCAAAAATGGTCAATAATCTAAGGATGAGGAAAAAAAACACAACAATTTACAAGATAATATATAGACGTAAGGCTGTGGGATGAACGGTTCTTGATTGCTCTATTTTGCATTTTCTTGGCATTGTGTACTTCAGTATGAACACCTAACATTCTGTTTAAAAACCTGCGTGTAAGATGTCATAGAAATATTCAGAAAGACATAAATGCTTTTGAGAAAGATATATCAGATTGTCCCAGTGATATTCCCCATAAGGAAGAACTGCAGGAAAATTGCTCTTATGGTTCCTAATTGCAAGTATGAATCTTGAGCATATCAGAAACTTGTGAACACTGGCTGCTCTGTCACTTTTCCTCAAATTCCAGGTTAAATGACCACACTTGATCTCTTGCAAAGAGCTATAGAAGATCACAGTGCCCCCATATTGTCAGCCTCTTCCATATATTCTTGCATGTAAAATAGTGTGGCCAGCAGGAGTAGGGAAGTGATCGTGTCCCTCTACTCGGCACTGGTGAGGCTGCACCTCGAATACTGTGTTCAGTTTTGGGCCCCTCACTACAAGAAGGACATTGAGGTGCTGGAGCATGTCCAGAGGAGGGCAACAAAGCTGGTGAAGGGTATGGAGAGCAAGTCTTATGAGGAGCAGCTGAGGGAACTGGGACTGTTTAGCCTGGAGAAGAGGAGGCTGAGGGGAGACCTT
Organism: Phoebastria nigripes; assembly: GCA_035582835.1. Classification (NCBI taxonomy): domain Eukaryota; kingdom Metazoa; phylum Chordata; class Aves; order Procellariiformes; family Diomedeidae; genus Phoebastria; species Phoebastria nigripes. The sequence goes on along the minus strand of JAYKAV010003312.1, from coordinate 342,776 downwards.
ATCACGCTCTACAACTACCTGAAAGGAGGTTGCAGTGAGGTGGGTGTYRGTCTCTTCTSCCAAGYAACWAGYGATAGGACGAGAGGAAATGGCCTCAAGTTGCGCCAGGGGAGGTTTAGATTGGACATTAGGAAAAATTTCTTTACTGAAAGAGTGGTTAAACATTGGAACAGGCTGCCCAGGGAAGTGGTGGAGTCACCATCCCTGGAAGTATTTAAAAGACGTGTAGATGAGGCACTTAGGGACATGGTTTAGTGGGCATGGTGGTGTTGGGTTGATGGTTGGACTTGATGATCTTAGAGGTCTTTTCCAACCTTAATGATTCTATGATTCTAATTGTTACAGTTTTGGCTTCAATAACAGCTTCTTTTTTCATCTTTGATCTACAAATTAGGTCTTTTACAACTGAGTGTAAATGAGGGATGATGATCTGTTATGTGCTGGTCTCATTTGCTAATACAAAGTTTAATTTAAAAATTTATTAAATGTAAGCCTTCTCTATAGTCAATAAGCATAATTCATAACTTATTCTATCAACTTTATTTACTGAAGGATTAAAACATTTGTGGAATCCTTTCTTTGAGAATTTTGCATTGAAGTTGTAATGTTTTCCAATGTGTGCTGTATGTATAACGTCTGTCACTTTGTGTGAAGTTGCATAAAAGATTTTGTGTGTGATGATATTTTACAGTTTTTTAATGATCAAATGTTTGAAAGATAGCCGATAGAAGATGCTGCTCTAGCTGGAAGAATAACCATAAATATAATGATTTTTTTTCCCCCTTTGCTCAAGAATGAGAGCCTTTTATTGTTGCTAACAATAATGTCTGGAAGAATGGATATTTAAATCCTGTGCATCTCTTTCAGACATGCATCCTTCCTCTATCACACTCTTTAATGACAATAGGTCATGAATTATTTACTATATAGTGCTATCTAATGTTTTCCTATTTTATCTATTTTCACTGTATTAAGTGAATTTGTTCCCAATTCAGTTGTTCTTGCACTGCTCTGGCTTTTGGATGAAGCCTAGAAAACAAATCTTGCAGGTGTTTTTATAATAAAAGGTCATATGTTTTGCTGACAATTACTCCTGCATGGCAAGATGCAGTGATTTGTTTCTCTGACATTGTATGTTAAATCTTTACTATAGGTTATACCCAGAGTTAACTGTAGTCAGTCTCACAGTTTAAAATAAATGGTAGCCTTCAACATTCAGATTAGCTGAATAACAAGAGTTCAAGAGTCCAGAGCTCCTTCAGGAGCTTCAACCTCACAAGCTGTATCTTATGCTGATCTTCTGCTTTTCAGGATCAGTGTTTTCCAGGGCACCTGACACAGTGTCGCTTTACTTTAAGCATGTCCCTACTACCATGACAGGAATGTTGGAGAGGAGAATCAAAGACTGTGCTAGTAGCAAAATCCCTAGGGCACTCAGTTCATCCTCTTTTCAGTAGCTTTAAAGATGTTTGAAACAAAGTGGTCATAAAGGCAAGTTCATTATATCAAGGACCCTCATCCCTATAAAAGATGAGATTATTTTTGTAAGTCATTAGGAATTTCCAATTAATTTGGAATTATTAACTTTTTTGTTAGTGAAGTAATGATGAGGTCAAGAATATGAACAGGTTATTAAAAAGGAGAAAGGTGTCATCAGGCAAGTTCATAGGAAAAGTGTAAGAAGGGCTATTAGACATGAGATGTAGATTTATTCTCCTGTTCAGGTATTTCTTATTAACACAAATTCCTGAGATTCAGAAGAATTTACTGAGGCGAGTACTGCTCTGTATTTTCCCTGTTCTTAAGGTCTTTTTCTGCTCATTGTCATCTGGATGTTAACAGAGACACAGGACACTAGGTTAGATGGACTTTTCCCTCTGATACAGTATGGGTAGAATCATAGAATCATTTAGGTTGGAAAAGACCCTTAAGATCATCAAGTCCAACCATAAACCTAAAACTGCCAAGTCCACCACTAAACGATGTCCCTAAGCACCACATCTACATGTCTTTTAAATACCTCCAAGGATGGTGACTCAACCACTTCCCTGGGCAGCCTGTTCCAGTGCTTGATAACCCTTTCGGTGGGTATTCTAATACAATTTTATATTTTGCCTGAATTACAGATCACTCCTTGAAAAGATCTTGCAGTGGCACACTAATATAATTGCTAACATTTTGTTTGGTCTTTATTCTTTCATACCAGAAGAGGAAAAACGAGAGATTCTGGTTTCCCAGGAGAAATACTACAACACTCTCTATTGCAGTGTGCTCTTATTTGGATAGAATAGATTACCTGTGCTGGAAGCTTTAAAATGCCCTATACTGAGAAATTAATTATTTTGAGACAGTGTTCACTGTCTTAACTTGCACTTAAACCAGCTTATATTCTGATGTCACTTAGTGTATACATCACTGTGTTTTCCACCAGTGTAATGGGTCTATTCAAGACAGCCTGACACATTTCCATGACCTGTCTTGATCTGCTAATGCCAATCTGATTCACAAGGGGATAGTTAGTGCTCACTGCTTGTGAGCTGTAGTACTGTCATAGTAGCCGTAGATATACCACTCTGATATTCAAGCTAATCAAGTTCTGCAAGAGACTCTCCATAAATGTTAATAACCTGGTAATTTTAAGCAAATAAATACAAATCTTCCCCCTCAAGTGTATTGTTGAATAGTGTGAGTCAGAGCTTTTAGAAATACCATAGCAAATCTGTACATATTTTAGGAACTTGCCTTTAATATCCTATTGTTGTTAATGTCTTTCACACTGGAGAGTAAGAGAGGAATAACTTTAGGACACTCATGGCTAAACATAGGTATTCTGTTATGAGTTTGATTCAGTCCTGGTATACCTTAAAAAAAAAAAAAGTTAAAAGATGACATTTGTATTTGAAAATTTAGAGAAGAAATTCACTGCATCTTTATTTTACAGTTGCTGGTAGTTGGTAGAAATGTTAGTCAAGAACTATGCATTCAGGCTCCAAAATCATTCTGCATCAAAATCAGCTATGTTGAGGTGTATCAGATGCAGGCTCAAATTTCTAGATAAATCCTTATTAGGAGTAAAAATAATGTTCCAGTTCTGCTTCATTTTTGTAAAATGTCACACCTTCACTACGATTAAGTGAAATAAATATAGGTCTGTGGTTCTTCTGTTGTGACTTCATGTGGAAATCATTTTACATGTGAAGGAAAAAATGTTACAGAGGATTTGAATGGGAAGAAAATATATTCAGGTACTCTTAGACTTATTCATATCGTGTCTTCTGATCCAAATTTACATAATTCTTAAATTATTAAAGCACTGTTCCAAGTATGCTTTTATATTGCAAACTCAAAAAACTTCCTTGACTTACCTATCTACCTATCTGAAGAATCTACTAGTTAATAAAATCTTTTCCATAATACTGCATGCCAATGTATTATCTATATGTTAATATAGCTGTAGTTCTATTAAAATTAGTATAGAAAAAAATTAGGCTTAACAATTCCAAAGTTATGACTTTGGTAACTGTCAGTGGTTCTAATAGTACGTGGATGATCATACTTGCCATATAGGGATGTATATTTTTGGTTAATTGGATAATGAGGAAATAAACCTTGTGTGTGCAGTTAGGATTTACAAGTCTTTATGCTAAATAGTAAGTTTGCTTGCATGCTTACCTCTGTTACGAAAATATAGTTCCCTACCATAATGGGGATTTAACAGTATACCTATAACAAACTAACAAACTTTCCTACCTAGAATCTAAAGAGCTACATCATTATTCATGTTGTGACCCACTAAACTCACCAGATTTCTGTGGAGAATATGTACCTGGCAGGTTGTTTTCCCATCCCCCTTCTGTACATTTTATTGTTTTAGGGACCCAAAAAAATCCCTTGTGGAAGTGTAAATAATTGTGACAGAAGTCTTGATGGCTGACCTTGAGCTGGTGGCTAGATAAGTTTTAAGTTACACAGGTAAAGGGAAAGTATTATTTTGGAAAAAAATAAGTGGAATGTATAGAATTGGCCTCTTAAAAGTTAATAGACTAAATCCAGTAGTATAGGTGGCTAAGTTTAATAGTATAAAATAGTATTATTTTTGTAAAGAAAGCTTTTGTTAATCAGTTGGTGAAGAGTACAAGTGCCAAGGAATTTTTTTTTTTTTTTTTTTTTTTTCTCCAAACTGGCTATGTTTTTTTGATTTACTGTTTTTTGGGGGGGCAGAGATAGTACTGAATTTTGTGATTATGTCTGGAGAAATCAATGGATTTTTTAACCTAATAACTGAGGTAAACACTTTTTTATCGTAATCATTAAAGAATCCAAGACAAAAATATCTGTGCCATTTTGATGTAAAACCCATAGACAATATGAAAAAAAAATATTTTGAACTCTCCTAGTTAGCAGCAACAGTATTTGAAAATTATCCAAAGCTATATTATAAGTAAAAGCTTGCTGAAAATCTGAACTTTTCCTTGAGAAAATGCTTTCAAATATGTAATAAGATGCATCCATCTTTCATTCAGACATGAAGTTCTTTAGAAGTTCTTGGCAACCAGATAAGTTACTCTTCCCTTGCAATGGTCTAAATAAAGGAGTTGACAAATAACAAAAACAATTAGCGCAGATATCTAATTGTCCATTTGGGTTAATTTCTCTGTAGCTCAGTTTCTTTGCTGCTGGTTTCATTAGCAACAAATAGTAAGTGTGGGTTTATGGAGAAGTCAATACTGAACACAACTGAAAACAAGCTGCAGGATAAAAAAGACATTGAAGAGATAAATAATTGTTTGAAAAAAATCACATTAGACAGAATGCTTGGAAACAAAGAGGTGATGTACTGAACTCAGGTCTCAGTTTTCTTTTAAAATTTTGCAGCAATTTTAAGGTCATATCATTTCCATATATAGAATTATGTGAAATTGGGAACTTACCTTGTAGCTTGCAAGGCTATAAATAGATATTAATAACTTAGAAAATTAATTTTTATTGCAGTAAAATTGTGTTTTTCACTTTTAAAACCTGTGGGGAAATAGCTTCAGAAGTAGCCACAAAAGACTTACAGAAAGAAGAGACCGTTGRGGACACCCGAGTATGAGTGTATTGATAACTGTGAATTGTACTATCTTCATTTTAAAGATTAGCGTAGAGTAGACGTCAGTACCTTAACATGATAAGGTTCAGTGTGGTCATGTGTGCAGATTTTAATTATAACTTGTTTTACAGTAATTATATAATGGAATTCTAGTCCAAATTTAAAAATGAGTCATTCCATTACTGTGCATAATCACCTTGATAGAAAGGTTATACCATAACTTTGATTTTCTTTTGTCTGAGGACATAGACTAAAATGCTATTTTTACCAAAAATGCCATTCTTTCTGTAGAAAAATTCCCCATCAGTTTAGACAAAGATGTCAATATCCAGTAGTTTTTGTATGTGGCCTCTGTAATTCAGCCACTTTCTTCCAGCCTGATATTCTTGCATCATTAAGACAGTGGTTTCTTAAAGCAGACACTGGTTTTCTCTTGGAGCGGGGAGAGAGAGATCACAAGGCAGTCCTGGCCGAGAATCCAAAGTCTGAAAGGGATGAGGAAAACAGTACCTGATGGCACTCTTATAACAGGTTATAACAGGAGAAGAGGGAAAACAGTTAAATAGCTTTTTCTAGAACTGCTATTATTTTTCGGCATTTATTTCTAAAATTGTCTGTTTTGTTTTACTTTAACCCTTGAAAATGATGAAATGGACGATATATCAATATGATACAACTTTAGTCCAATGTCCTGTTTTATCTCCAGTGAGGCTTGGAGAGTACCAGTGATAATAAGGTGGCCATTAAAAACTGTGTTTGAAACATTGCTCTTCCACAAAGGCTTTTAATGACACTAATATTTTCTTCTTTTCTCTCCATGGTAGGTTCAAAGCCCTGTGTTTGGTTTGTAAGTATTTCAGTATAGGGCACTTGAACCTCTCCAGAGCAGCCTTAGAGAGTGAGAGGACACATATTGATACTTGGAGCATCCAGGCACTGGAAATAAAGCAGCACTGATGATAATGTTGAAACTGTGGAGCTTTCTATTGGGATATACCAAATTGAATGTAACATTAAAACATTCAGACTTAGTTGTTAAAATAGTTATATAGTTAAATTTCTAGCTTAAACAATTTTACATAGGAAGAAAATAAATATACCTTTAGAGCCCAATTTTTGTGTATAGTATTTCAGGATACTTTCTTGGCTTTATGTAGAATTTAGTCAAGAATTTAATGTAATGAAATATGATGCTGAAATCTTTTGTTTTGGATTTAAGTGCTGGGGTGGTAGGAAATACTGGAAACTTACAATATATGTGAGAGAATATTACTGCATAATATTTTAGATGTGTATCTCATCCTGAGATGTTTGCTTGTCTTAAATATGGCAAATAATAATGTCTCTATTTCAGCTTGTTTTCATCTTTGATTAATATGAAATGAACACTGAGTATAACTTTTATCTTTGTGGGAAAGTGAGTTTTTTGCATGATGCTTGTATAAAGAAGCTTAGGCTAAATGATTTAACCTTAAAATCAGTACAAACTAACTCATTAAAATAGTTGCTATCAGCTGCCCCTCAGTGAAAATACACTTCCAGAGAGTAGAGGAACCCCATTTAGTACTGTTTTGTCTCAGGTTTGTATTCATGATTTAATGAGGGAAATAAAAGTAGACAATAATAGATCTGAAATGTATGCATTACATGTGATATCTACGTGTCCAGATGCATGCAAAAACCACATGCAAGCTGAGTTTTATCTCTCTTTCTTAAACCCAGTTGAGAAACAGCTCACATGGAGTAACAATGGCTGATTTCATATTTAGGAAAAATGCAATTCCAATTTAGTCTATAATGATGCTTTAGGAGAAGCTCCTGTTATTAACCATGTCAGTCTGATTGCTTTTCTGACTGCAGTTTTCAATTAGGCGTAATGTGTTCTATTCATGTGTCAAAGGAGGGGAGGTAGGGGAAGATTTTTTTGTTAGCAAATCATGAATTTGAGTAAGCACTTACAAGAAAACAGTGTATTGTAGCTGTACGCTAGTTATTTTCTAGATTGAAATAAATGTAGCTACCTTGATTAAAGGTGCATTTCCTGAAATGCCATCTATCACAAAAAGGTTTAGAGTTCTGTTTTTATTAGATAGTTTGAAAGTGGTCATATAATAACAAGCCAGTAAAAACGTAAGAAGTGTTTGACTTCACTTATACTAGACATTAAAAAACTTGTACATTTTATACAGAAGAAACTGTCTAAACACATTGAGTCTTATTTTTCAGAAGGATGCTTTCCTACCTTTGAACGTTTTGGTTTATTTAATGGGTTATAAAATAAAAAATCATTCTAGTATGAAAAAGTTAAGTTGCATTGCATCTGTCATAGTATCTGTATCATAGTATCTGTCCCTTTCCCATACCTCTCCTGTGCCTTGATAGACAGATAGAAAGATTGTAATGTGGAGAAGTAAGGGGAGGACCTCTGTTTAGAATCCTCAGGTGTGCATATGTCTCTGTTTAAAGGAACAACTGCATATGTATTCTATGTGTGGGTTTAATGAATGTAGAAGGAAAGTTGTATTGTAAGCTCTGTCACCTCCAAACTATAGTGGGTTTGGGTTTTTTCTTTTTTTTTTTTTTTTTTTTCCTTCTTTTCTTCCTGAATCAGCTTTAACCAGTAGTATTCGTTGTGGACCAAATCTCTCATGCAAGGCTTACTGTAGTGGCTAGTGGATTGCAGGTATTCTAGCTGGAATTTAGGAGCAAAGACCTGGATCATCATGGGAGGAAGGACCCAAGGAACCAACCTTACAAAAGTAATGTCTTCTCATTTGCAATCATTTAAGCATTAAAAATTAAAGTTAATTAAAAAGCTGAGTGTGAAAGCCTAAGTAAATCCTTAGTTGAGTTGAAAGGTGTACTCTCCTACTTCTTCAAAGGGCTGAACATTTTGGCTGGATTATTTTTGCAGTATTGCTGCCTTAAAAATGACTTTTTGGTTTAATCAGCACTTCTCCCTGGCAAGCTAGTCACTGTGATCAGCATCAGTTGAGAGGTAGCCCTTTTACTTTCTTCCCTAAAGTGCCAAGCTGTCCAGGCAGCAATGATCTGTAGATCTTTAGCCCTGTTTAACTTTCCATTGTAAAACCTAACCAGTAAGCTGTGAATACTCCCACATAAGTTCTTATAACTGAGAACTGAAATGATTGCTCAGAAATGTGCTGCTGCTGAATGAGGAGTAGTAGGATTCCTTAGAATAAGAGTGGAGGCCTGGGAGGAAAAAAAAATTGCACATAATTTGTAAGAGAGCCTTTGGAAAATAATGTTAAACTAGCCTACTTAGCAGAAAAGTACTTAAAATTCCATAATATGTGGTCTTACCTCTTTTTATAAATTGTTTTTTATAATGTATCTTCCATTTCCTTCCTATGAAGAAGTGTTTCATGGACTTGCATCAGGTAGAGGCACTCTGCCTGTCTATCCAAACATCACAATATTCTGCTCAAACCTCCTTCACAACCTGTAGTGACCTATTGTTCATTGTATGGATTCCTGCTCCTGGGAGGAGTAGGTTAGAGACAATCACAGAGGGATGTTCTGCCAAAGTGGTAACATTGATTTAGATAATTGCAATTTATTGCTTTTAAGGGTACAGTTCTGTCTTTTATGCACCCTACTAGATCAGAAATAACTAGTGGCAGAAGCTGTAACTTTTCCTCTGATTGTAGTGCGCAAGAGCTCTTCCTCTTCAGTTTTTGTAGAGAAGTCCTTCGACCTTCCAGATGGGCTTTGCTACAACAGTAGGTAAAACTTGAAAGAGTCCACTACACAGGGCAGAATCTCTGTTGTCTTTATTGTATTCCAGTTCAAATGAAACATGCTAGTTAAAATAGAAGGAAGGCTAAATTGATAAGACTAGACACCATTTACAAAAAACCATAATATCTGGAGATGGGACTTTCAGTTCAACAAAACCCCATCCATTTAATTACTGGCTTGTAGTTAACTAAATGTTCCTTTTTACTAAGCACCTTTCCTTGTCTGCCTCTGCTTTTGGACCTTCTTGCATCATGACATGTAACTTAAGGTAGTATTCCTGGCAGGCTTCAGCTTCGTTCCTTTTTGGTGTTTCAGATTCATGCTTCTTGCTTTCACTTATGTCTCCTGATCCATATAGCCTAATGTCATACTCCTAACCTTTGTCAGCCATGAGTAACCTTGTAGTTACATTCTGACATGAACTGCACTTATCCTGTTACTTTGGAGTGTCAGTTAATACCTTCTTTTCTGGTCTGAGATCTAGTTATTACTCTCTGGGACAGGGAACAATAGACACAGAACCTATCTTAGTGCACCTGTCTGCTAAAGGCTGATAGAGTAACTAAAGCCCGTCTTTGCTTCAGGTTCCTGGCAGGGACTATATGCAAAGCAGCTGATGTTAATTTGCCTTGAGTTTTCAACATTGCTCTGGCTCTTATTGACTATACCTGGTTTTGAAGGCATTTTCACACATTAGTCTTCTTTAGACAGGCTGTAGTTCTGCATTAAGATGCTGCCACTAATTTTTTTCTCAGTGGCTCCTCAGCCTCTCTGAACCCTTCTTCCACCAATCTAGCAATTTAATCTTCATATCTTGGCTTTCAGGCAACTCAGTGCAATTTTCTAGTTTGTCCTCCCAACTTGCATTTGATCTTTAATCTGTCCTTACTTATACCTGACTTTTTAATATACAAACCCTGTATTTTAATATAGGATTAGGATTAACATGTACAATAGATGATTGATTTTTCAGTTCTGTGATAACTGACAAATTTGGCCACTTGAAAGTGAAGGCACAATCTTAAACTGAGCATTCAATTTTGATTCCTTAGGTCAATTTTAGGAAAATGAGCAATTCAAGTGAAAAAGTGTTTAATTTATACTGTTAACATTAATCATTTTTAACTCAAGTACTTTGAATGTAACCTATGCATGTTGGAAGATTTCTGGTTTCCCCTTCATAGTTAGAAACTTGCAAGGGAGCTGCAGGTTACTGTCTTGTGATTTCCATTTGGCCTTCAGTGACAGAAGATTAGAGCTGTCCTCTGTAGAACGAAACACATTAGAGGTGGAATGATCCTACAGCTGAACTCTGGGACAGCTTAGATTTTTAGATAAAATTAATTCCAAAACCACTTACAGTTTGAGTAACTTTTTGTGGTAAAGCTTCTGTCTTTAATGCTTGTGACACCCTTCTATGGAACACTGATACCACATTAAAAAAAGGCTAGATCAGTATTTTGCTTTATGAAGGATGGCCATCTGGTATGGTATACTATTTATTCAGAATTTGTTTTATCTGAGAAAGAGGTATACCTATCTTGGTGCTGTGGTTGCAGGAGCAGGAATTAAAGAATTCATCTCTGGTTTTAGCCTTTCTGTTATTTTCCATGGATGACAGATATTCTTAAAAAGATACTTTTTTGGTTTGGTTTGGTTTGGTTTCTGAAGAACAGTAATCCTTATGCCTTACTGCCAATGTGCTGATGGCCAAAGCACTTATTTTCACAACCAAAAATACTAGTAATTACACATTCTTTTAATGGATGGTCACTGCTGTTGGCCTAAAAATTTGAAGCAGCCTGTCAGTCTTTCCTGAAAGTCAAGAACTTTTTGTTATTGAATACACTCTTTGAAGGAGTTTAAAAAACAAGCAAACAAACAAAGAACCAAACAACCCAGCTGGGTTTAAGTGGAAGACCAGTTCAAAATTACCTGAACATGTTGTGTATTAACATGTTCAGCTGGTAGCAACAAGTTTCACTGTATAAGTATTCCTTTTTAGATAATAAATGTCACAGAAATTGTTGTTTGCTCATATCTATATGAGCTTGTTCCAATCCTAAATCATATTCTCCAGAAGTAGATACACTGAATTATTTCAGCATTGCCCTGAAGGTCACATGTATGAACTTGGAGTCAGAAGATTTGAGCAGTGCTGAAAAAATAAATAAATCTACATCTTATTTTTTTCAACATGTTTGGTTTACAAACTAATTCTGAAAGATAAAAGCAGTACAGTAACAGCCTGCAGAGATTTGTCTTCCTCAACCACCTCATTACCGTTCTGTTTGGCTGACTTGAAAATATTATTTAGCAAATGCTTTCTTGGCCAGGAAATCTTAAAAATGAATCAAAAGTTGATTTTTAAAAATATTTTAAAAATACTGTGGTCTTTTTGTGTCCATTTTTCTTGAACTGATGTACTTAGAAATTATATGTTCCCACTATATAAGTAAAAAATGGAACCTGTTTCATGAATGAATTTAAGAAATGTTGTTATGCTTCAGTGGGTAGAATAGTTAAAGGTGGGTTTTTTATGTTCATAAATAGGAAGTGTAAGATATGCATTTTTTATTTGTTTACAAGTAGAATCTATTTGAAGGATTTTGTATTTGATCTAAAAATAAGTTGTCATGAATAGCAAATTGCACCTGCTTTATCATGCACAGGAATTGGAATCCAGCTAGTTCATTATTTTTTGACAAGATTTTCTTTTAATTTTGAAGCTCTGTGATAGCCTCTTTCTTCAGAGAAAGCATGCTAAATATTATTCTGCATGATTTATGTAAATAACAGAAAATGTTGTTAAGGCACCTGAAATCATAGATTTCGTTCAGTGGTTAATAAATTAACTAATAAACTAATTGTCTTTTGGGTTTATGGAATTCTGTGTACTTTTGGCAAAACAAATGATTTTTTAGGAAGAATTTAGTCAACTTACTAAAGGATTTAGATCTTTTAAAAGAAAGCACACCTCTTAGAAGAAGGTGTCTAAAAATTTGAATAAGGCTAAATTCTAAAATCTGTACCTTGCCTGTGAAATATAATTTTCATTCCTTGCTGAACTCTGGGCAAAAAGGCTATCTTTTGGAACCTTAATATTGGAAACAAAAGTCATTGTTTGGAACAGCTGTGCAAATTCAAGAATTAATTATTTTAGATGGTTGTAAGTGAACTAAATGTAATTCTCTAAAAAATGTTGTGAGTTTATAACTTCTAAATGTACTATTTGGACAAATGTTTTACCTGTATAGTCCCTGTCTAATATTCCCACAGTGGGATCATGTATTAGAATTCAGATAGCTTATTACATCAGTGTACACATACCTAGTTATCATGCATGAACTTTTGTTTCATGCTTCACAACCTCTGAAATATCAATACAGAGGCAGTATTTTCTAGGCAGCCCCTCATGGTGCTTTGGATATTATTTAATACTTTGTTTGAATAAACAGATATTTTAAACTATATTTATTTTGCATGTGATATTGTATGAACTGCAAGAGAATTTTCAGCTTCAGAATCTAAAATGGTCCCCAAATTTACTGGGTTTGCAACTACAAGTACAAGTTTAGATCGTTTATTTTTCTGTAAAGGGCTATATTCCACTTCTCTCTCCACCTTCTTTCCCCCTTCTCTCTGCACCCCTGACCACAGGCTTTTGGAACCAAGATTTGAGCAGTAGAAGTACAGTTTCACATTAAAAAATGTCACATCCTTTTTGCTAGTACTTGGAAAGATTAATTAAAATTTGAAAAGGAAAAACTCGGAAAATAATTGGGATTACATGAAATAACCTTTGGTGTTTTGGTAATTGTACTGTTAATCTGAAGCTTACATTTGTGAGTGAATGTTCGTGGTTTTGCATATATTCAAAATGTTAACTGTATGAAAATGAAAGATGGGTTGATATGGTATTAGTAATATAGGATAAAGAAGTTTTAGAGAGATGTCAAGCAGAGTATTAAGGAAAATTAAATGTTATGATTAAATGTGACGTTTGAATACATTTAGATGAAGGCATCATTAAGACAGTCAAATAACCTTAATTCTGGTCTTTTTTAGTACTATTCACTAGCACCGTAATTATGGTTGTGATATTTCAGTATTTCTGCAGATTAGATTAAAATGATTTTTAAAAAATTCTTTGTTTCCTTTTCTACATCTTACCTATTTTGGCAGATATTTCCTGTAAGATATTTTATTACTTTTCTATATCTACTGTAGAGATGCTTTTGAGGCTCACAGCCTTGTTTTGCTCCAACACGTTCCTGTTGTTTCTAAAGGTTTAGAAAAAAAATTATATGCTAGGCCTGCAAAATGCTTTATAAAAATTATATTATTTTCATTAATGAAGTTGTCCATAATAGAGAATTTATTTTAAGTTATAACTGTATGTCATAAATATGTATTTTAGGAGCATCATTCCTTAAAGCATTATTGAAAGATAAATGTTTTGTATAAACAGTTTGTATTCTAATGCAGGTTATGGTTATTAGTTTATAGAAATAGTTTATAGACATTAGTTTAGAATTAGAAATAGATTATAGAATTAGTTTATAGAAATAATTTCCTTTAACTTTAAAGTAATTTTACAGAAAATATAAATATCTTGGTTAATCTAAAAGTTTCAACAACCAGTTCAGTTAGAAAATAAAATGATGTTTTAAAGACATCAGCATTTAAATCAAATTTTCAATGCTTAATTGAGCCCCCTCTAGATTCCCTCTTTATTCCTAAAATAATTTAATTTATAAGAAAACAGTATAGGAAACAGTAAAGGAGACAGTCTACTGCTTGCAGGATTGTAGAAGATATTGCAGAGAAATACTGAATTTTTCATCTTTGAGATTTCAAAGCATTTGTTCTGAGTCCTTAAATATTTGTGAATAGAACATGTGCCAGTTCTTATTAGTGTTACTTCAAACTGTGAAGTAGATTTAAAAGCAGTAGGATAATATTAGTCAGCAATTGTAAGAAAATGAGTGGCAGTATTAATGTACATTCTGCCCACTGTCTGCATCTTAATTATTTTGGGGTTATCACAATAAAAACAGGTCCCAGGTAGTATAGAATCAGTGCTAAAAGTAAAGCAAAGTAGCTGCTGCTGAAGTGTCATGTTATGGAAGATATTTTGCTAGATAAATGGTATTAGTGAAATAAAATAGTATAATAGAACCTTCTTAACCACCCTGATAACAAAACAATATAATTAAGGGTTTCAGAGTTAGGAAATATAGAAATAAGACTAACTGTATTACCTTATATGGCATCTCATCCCCTTGTATTTATGTATAATCTATAATTCTATATGTATGTAGTATTTCCATGGAAACTCTTTCTCATTCATTTTATAGGATGGACAAAGTTCAAAGAGTAAGTGCTAATTAATTTTTTTTTTTTCTTTTCATCACTCTGTGCCTGACCCCATTCCTCATTCATTAGGAAGTATTAAGTTATGCTCTAAAGAGAGAATTCTTATTTTGCCCTACCTTTTTTCTATAACAATTATCTTTATGGTACCCAAAAGCTTCACAATCCTTAATTAATTTATTTTTATAGTATCATGGAAGGTGATATCCCCATTTTCATCCTTACTCTCATAGTAAATGACAAAGTATGAGTGGTGGGATTTTAAGTCTGAAGTATCCACTAGTGCTAAATATTCCATCTGGAACAGTGAATATTTACAAATGGGTATCAGTATGTAAGCTCAGTATATTCAAGCACAGCTCCTTTGGCTTCAGTTGCAGATAGAAGCTCTGAGCATTTCTGCACATTAGATCCCATAGTCTAATTCAAATCTCCCTTGTTTTGTTTGTGGAAAGATACCAGCGTTAGTGTCTGACATCCCAAATGTTTTTACTTGTAGATTCATTAAGGTACTTTGGTCTGTTTCTTCTGCTGCATTGCAGAAGTAAAAGAAAGTATAGTAACAAAAAATTCAATACTTGCTGCAGTACAGAAACTGTTTTAAACTGCTTGTGTGGTAACTAAGGTAACCAGTTTTTCCAAGAAATTGAATTTATATTTATCAGTTTTCAGTATGTGGTTTTATGTGTGTATATTTTTAAATGGAATTTTTTGAATTAATATCTAAAAGTAGACTAATGAAGAGACTTGAGCTTTTTCAGTGCTTGATGTAGGTGACGTGACATACATATATCAGTCATAGATGAGTCATTTGACTTGGAAAAAATTAACCCAACATCGGAAAAGAAACAGTCACTGAACTACTTAATACTCCTTGATGTTTGTTTTGAAGTTTTGCTTTGATGTATATTCAGGCCTGTGAGAAATGTTGCCAGCTTATGTTTGTACTAGCTTTTCCTGTAATTTGCATCACACATTGAATCATAGACTTATTTAGGGTGGGAGGGAGGTCCTCTTGTCCAACCTCTTGCTCATAGCAGGTCTAGTTAGATCAGACTCTACAGGTCTTGCCCCATCAAGTTTCAAATATTTCTAAGGATTGAAATCCTGCAATCTTCCAGTATTTGACCACTCTCATGGTATATTTTTTTTTTCCTTATACCTAGTCAGAATTTCCTATGTTGCATTTTATATCTGTAGTTCCTTGTCTTAGCTCTGTGAACCTCTGAGAAGAGTCTGGCTGTGTCTTCTCTATCTCCTCTCATTAAAGAGGTCAGTAAGGTCTTTGCCAGTCTTCTGTTTTTAAGTGCAGGGAAAACAGTTCTCATTCTTTCCTCAACCATCATGCACTCTGGGCTCCTAACCATACTGTACTTGCCCCAGTATATCCATGTTTTCCTTGCACTGGGGAGCCCAGTGCTGCACCCAGCACTCAAGGTGTGGTCTAACAAATGCTGAGCAGAGGGGAATAATCACATCCTTCCATCTCCTGGGTGCAGTCTTGCTACTACAGTTCATTGTGTGGCGGAACATCTTTTCCACAAGGGTGCACTGCTAATTCAATTTGTTATCCACCAAGATCTGTTTTTGGGCCTGCTAGTGCAGGAAAGAGATTCTGACATGCTGGAGATGCCACTGAAGGGCTGCCAAGATGGTTAGGGGTAGGAGTGCATGCTGAAAGAGGAGAGGTCAAGTGATCAGGGTTTTGTTCAGACTAGAGAAAGGAAGGCTGGACATCTAGTTGCTGTCTTGCCATTTAAAGGCATTTAGAGAGAAGACAGAGCCACACTTTCCTTAAAGACCCACAATGAAAGGGCTAGTGTAAACAGTCACCAGCTGTCACAGGGAAAGCCTTAATTGGACATAAGGAGAAGATTCTTCACCATGAGAGTGTTAGTGATTGGAACAAGCTACCCGGAGACTGACAGGACTGGGCCAGACATTGCTCTGAGGAGCCTGGTCCAAGGTGGAAGGTAATCCTGCTTTAAGCAGCCTTGGACTAACTGACTTCCAGGAGTCCCTACCAACTTCAATCTATCTATGATTCTTTATTATGACATTTCTCAGGCTAAAATTCCCCCAGTTATGATAGCTCATTATCTTTATGATATATGTCTTCTCTTTCGGTTTACCTCTGGTGGAGAAGTCTATGAAAATTATCTGACATACCTTTTTATATGATGAAAAATATTGCTGTCCTTTCATGCACAACAGCAAGGTACTGTAGATTTTTTTTTTATTATTATTGCTTCACTGTGCTTTTTATTAGTTGTTCTTTCTTTTTTCTTTCTGGCAAATATGATGTACTTAGAAAGGCACAAAATAATCATTTGGTGATAGGAAACGTCTTTGGAAAGGTGAGAGTAGTACAGTTCATTGCTAAATCCATGCTGGATAGTTCAACTTGTAACTGATTTAAATTGGATTACTGGAATGGTGGTCCAGCAAGCTCAGATGTTTTTGTGTGTGTGTGTCTGTGTTTTGAGAGACTCGTAGTAGCAGAATACTACTACTAGCTTGAGAGTGACTGCTTTAGGAATATTATAACTTTTGGGTAAGGTAGGAGAATCATATGACAGGGAACAGCATCATAAGAAAAGAAAATATATGAATAAAGTATGCCCAATACTAGTATGCAGCTAAAAGGAAATGTAGTATTAAAAATTAAGATAATCTGATTTTTAGGAAGTTTGCTTTAGAAGATTGTACATCCTCTGTATTATCTCTAAAATAAAAGCTGAAATGTATACATTTACAATTTTCACATTAAGGTAATTACGTACTTAGCATTGTATTTAATGTTCAAATAGGTTTGGGGTTTGTATGTATGGTATTTAGAGTTGCTATTTGAGGATGAAGATGCTTGTGCACACTAAATGCTTGGTTTGCCATTAAAATCAGTCAATTCTTTGGACATATCTGATTTGGACTTGGGATAATTGTGCCATTCCAGAAATTTTCTTTCTCACGCATACTCATGAGATTTCTCATGCTTAAACATGGTTCCCTCACCCACCCCTTCATGGAAAGTTTTTGAACTCTAGATTAGTTTTTTAGATCATGGATGGGTTTTTAGACCATTGGTGGTAATATTTATTCTTTATTTTCAACAATGTATTTTTTTTATTCTTTGTAGCCTGCTGTTATAACTATTTTAGTAGTTTACTATCTATACACAAGATGCAATGAGAATCTTATCCACAAAGTCTGTGCAAGGGTTTATCTGCCACAAGTGGTTTGGACATTGTCTGAGGCAGCTGAAATGTTACAAGATTTTTGCCACTTATTGCCTGAGATTTTTTATGAGAGTTTAGTGACTAGATATCAAAATCCTACAGACCTACAGTGCATGGATTTAGCAAACTTGGAAGATAAGCAATCAGGCTTTACCTGCAATTGTGAAAGAAAATAGAAACTTTAAGTTAATGATTTTCAGTGTATGGACAGTATTTCTACTTAATTGTTGTTTGTGTATTTTTTTAAGGTGTGTAATAAATGAAGAACTTGATGCACTTGACTGTCAAACACAAATAGTAATCTAAATAGTAATGCAATAGTCTAAATCCAAGTTTACACCACTCTGACTTCGTCTAATTTGCATCAGGTCTCAAAATACCTGTCTAGTTTGTGCTCTTTTAGATTAAAAAAAAAAAAAAAAAAAGTTACTTCCTGGGTGTAGCATCTCCGTTCTTGAATACTTCATCTTAGACAGTTAATGGAACAGCAATAGTGGTCTAATTTATTCAAAATTCTGTTTTGTTGTGAACCTTATGCTTTCATTTACTAAGGTGACACCCTTCATAAATTCATCACTGATTCCTGATATTTATTCCTTCTTTCGGGTAAAGATCTATTTTGGTTTTGTTAATGTTATTTTTACTCCTTTTTTAAATTTAGGCTTAAGGAAGTAAGTTGGTTTTGCCACAGTATTTTCTGCCTGGTCTTGAAATCCATAATGCATTTTAGTTGCTTTCCTACTATAGATTTCTCCACATCTTACAGTGCTTTGGTCTGACTTCTTGATGTTTTGTTTATATGATTGCAGCCCTATTCATTATATATTCATTATATTTCATGGTTTGTAACTGCTGAGCATTGTGTCTACTGTCCATCTCGCAGTCTGTAGAAGGTGGGGATTTGTGGGATTTTTTTGTTGGGTTTTCTTGTGTGGATTTTTTTTTTTTTTTAATTACTGTGATCTTTAGCTTGACTAGAACTTCAGATCAGTCTCTGAGGGAGAAAGTATACATTATATTGATAAATCACGAAGCAATTATTGATTAATTGCTTGCTTACAGCTTTTACAGTCTCTTTTGGTGTTTTTGTTGTCCATGTGTACAAGAATGCTGCAGTAACGATACTGGGTTTTTTTGCTCTAGGTGTAGGGCTTCCTGTCTCAGTAAGAGGCAGAAAAAAAAAACCAACATAGAAAAGCAGAATAGACAAATTCTAATTTATCCACAGTTATAATACTGTCCATGGATTTTTTTTTCTTATTCCAAAGTTATAAATTATGTTTCATTTTACACTAATCTTTACAGAAATTTGTATATATGTATTTAATAATTTGCAGTTATATAGAATTGCTACAGGTAATACATTTGAAGGAATTTTGCTTCTGATTCATGAGACAGATCTTCTAAGATATCAAATGTGGAACTAATGAAAAATGCTATGTAAAAGTAAAGGAATGAAATAAGGAGTCATGCTTGAATTGGAAGTTTTTTGTGACTGTCTAAATACCTGAGAAAATTTACCTAAAAAGTGAAGGTAATTTACTGTAATCTCGAAAAGAAAAAGGTGCAATTTAAATGCAAAACATACAGGGAAAAAAACGCAGTGTTTACTAATATTACTGAGACATGGCAATACTGCTTCCCATTTAATTAGAGTGACAAGGCAAAATATTAGTGTAGGTAGCTTTCTACAAAAAATGTAAGTTATTTGAAGCTAAGTTCACTTTTCTTGAAGAATCAGTATCAGCTGAGAAATAACTGGGTTAAAAAATACTTTTATGGCCGAGTTGTTGAAATCTAGATAAATATATGTGCAATGTATATACATGGAATATATGTTTTAGTATCTATATAGCATATAAAATACATACAGGTAACAGTACAATATAGGTAACCGTTGGGTAGAAATTGTCAAAACTATAGGCAATTTTTTTTTCTTTATGAAAGAATGTAAACTCTGGGATGTCTGAATACTGTAATAGAGCTGTTGTTAGCTTAACACAAAGCCTGTGACCTGTTCTCATAAGGGCAGCCTTGTATTTTACTGGGTTATAAGACTACAGTTGCTACTACACTTTTTTCTACTATTTTCTACTAGTTTGAATGCTGAGAAAAATAGTCCTACTCCTATATATTTTCCCTCTGTTTTCTCTTTTCAAGAAATAGTTATGTTTCCAGTTAAGGGCTGAATGGTATTTCTGTCCATTTCTTTCTCTGTCAGTTGAGACGTTTTAAACCTGTATTATTTTTCTGTAAACTTATGATGAAAAGGCAGAGCTTTGGTCACAGAAGTAACACTGAGTCTTACTTACCAAATGCCAAGAGTTAAAGCGGGAACAGACTGTGAACTAGAAAACCATTTCTAACTAGATAGTCAAAAAATCCAAAATACAGTATAGAGAATCAAAACTGAAGGAGGTTTGGGATGATATTCCTGACTGGACTTTAGCTCAAACATTGTGTTTGTCTGGAAGAAGGTTATTGAACAGAATTTATAGGAGCTTTGAGCAACTAATATTTATAATTACGAAAGGGATTAGTGCAGCACTTTCCTAAGTCTTTTTTTATGTTTGGAGTATCACTGAAACTTGTAGATATTTTTCTTACAGGTTCTTTCCTGCATTTCAGGTGAATCCTAACAGTTTATCTTCTGAAATTTTACTTACAACTCCTGCTGTGTAATGGACACACGTGCTGATCCCTATTAGTTAACTACTTGCATTTCTATTACTCTTGTTTTTAAAGCCTTTTAAATACATATCTAGGCATTAGCAATCTTTTAACAAAACACCCTGAGGAAAAATATGTTAACATATCTTTAACATTTTCTTTCATATGTTAACAGACAAAAACCAAGATATCACTTTCCCATTTTATAAAATGGAACTTTTTACAAGCGTTCATGATATCAATTATTATGCCAATGAGACAAATGTTTGGGGCAATAGGTAAGTAAAGTGTTTCAGAAGTGGAGATGTTTCCTGAAGGACACTATTATCTGCTTCTTTTGGGGGAAGACAAAATTTTTCAAAGAATATTAAATTAAATCTCTCTGTGCTTTTTAACATAGAATTTTTCTCTCTTAAAGTAATAAGATGAGACAGGTTGACAACTGATATATTTCAAAGGAGGTTTTAGACACATAAATGAAATAAAAGACTAAATCAGCTAAATAAAAGAGTGAATCAGAAAGACACTTGATAGGGTGGGTGTGTATCTCTATACACACACACACATATATATATATAAAACTTCTGAAAATTATAAATTAATGAATTAATAAATTGAATGCAGGATGAGGATTAGGAATATCACTGTCTCACAAATTAGTTCCCACATCGCTATTTAGGAAGGTCTAGGGGAAATTATTTATTTTTACCATAATAGCAAAACACTGGGGTTAGAGGATCTCTAAGCCACTGATTATTGTGCAGTTGCTGCTCTGCACTTCACACAGTCATCGTGCCTTATGTCAGACTTTGATTGTTTCAGCTTGCCTTTAAAATTCCTCTTAAGTGCCTGACATTTTTCATCTGTATGTCCCAATTAAATAGCAAATGAAGTAAGAGTGTCTACTAAAAATCAAATGTAATGAAAAGGTTGGTAGATGTTGTACATGTGTACATAAAGAAGGCATCTGTAATACTTTTTGAAATATAGACCTGATGGGTAGAATTTATTTAGTTAACTTTAAATGTCTAATGCAGACATGTAGAATTGAGCTAGTGAGCTCCTGAATCACTTGAATTCAGTAAAGGGAAACAGGAAATTCTAGAATCATAGAATCTTAGAATTATTTAGGTTGGAAAAGACCCTTAAGATCATCGAGTCCAACCATAAACCTAACACTGCCAAGTCCACCACTAAACCACGTCTACATGGTTCATCTGAACCATTTCACATATCTACTATAGATGAGATGAAATCTACATCTTTAATAACTTGAGTTTCTTTCACTTACTGTAAGGTTAGCTTAGAGTAGCTCAGATGTACGTGTTCATACTATAGGTCGAGTTTCATCAGACTAAATTTAAAGATATCTCTCACTACAAGGAAAATGACTTCAAGCAGTAATAACAGAAGTTAAAGCTCCATGGTGAAAGTTTCATTATCGAAAAAAACCAGATCGGTTCAAGAAGATTGGTTCCTATTATCATCATGTGAATGATAGCTAAAAGATAGCCAGCTTAAGGTGGATAAAACTTAGGTCAAAAACAATTAACTGTTCAGAGGGCTGGAACACCTCTTCTAAGAAGAAAGGCTGAGAGAGTTGGAGTTGTTCAGCCTGGAGAAGAGAAGGCTCCAGGGAGACCTTATTGCAGCTTTTCAATACTAAAGGGGGCTTATAAAAAAGATGGAGAGAGACTTTTTATCAGGCCCTGTAGTGATAGGACAAGGGGTAATGATTTTGAACTAAAAGAGTGTAGATTTCGGTTGGACATAAGGAAGAAATTTTTTACAGTAAGGGTGGTGAGGCACTGGAACAGGTTGCCCAGAGAAGCTGTGGATGCCCCATCATTGGAAGTGTTCAAGGTCAGGTTGGATGGGTCTTTGAGCAACCCGATCTAGTGAAAGATGTCCCAGACTATGGCAGGGGGAGTTGGACTAGATGAACTTTAAAGGTCCATTCCAATCAAAACCATTCTGTGATTCTATATTGCTCTTTGAGTCATCTTTCTGTGGAGGCACCTGGTAATGCCTAAGGGTCTCTTATTTGGATTGAAAACTGGAATCCCTCTTTTTGGCACAGGATGTAATTCATCACTTCAGTATTACTCCAGGCAGAAGAGAATCTTAAGAGTTTATCTGCTGTCATCAGCAGAAAGAGATTGAAGTATAAATCTTACGAATCATCATGTACTGGATTATTTTTAATTATAACCAGGTGGACGAAATGGAAACCATTCTGAAGGACATGGACAGGTTTTGTCAGTTTTATATGATACAAATATGTAATTTTTTTATGCTTGTACTTGAAATCTTAAGCTTATAATCGAAATAGTAGCCAGTCATTGACATAGATCAGTGAGAAGACAGTATTGGTTCACTGTTGCTGCTATTGCGTTTTTTTGTTTCGTTTTTGTTTAAAAAAGTGGAGTGGGAAGGGAGAGAGAGGTTCTATTTTCTACTTTATTTTGACTGGAATACTAGCTGGTCCCCAAAAACGAGCTTATGCTCGATTTTTTTTTTCTTCCTTTAGGCATGCCCTGTACCATTTCCTCTGAAGTGACTATTGCTGAGATTGAAAAAGTTACCCGTATCAGTCATAAAAGACCTCCCAAGCGATAACAGAATGAGGAAAGATTAAGCACAGTCTTGACTCCGTTGCTCAACACTTCATCTTTCTGCTTAGCAAAACATGAACTGAATAGAAAAGCAAAGATCCCGCAGTAATTTAGTAGTAGAGCATTGGTTGAATTCTTTGCCAAATATGCCAAACCTTTAGCTTTTATATAATTCCCTGTGATTGATATTAGATCCTTTTGTGCATTATCTGCCAGTTGGAATGAGGTCTGGCATCCAAAAAGTGGCGGTTTTGACATTAATGCAGCTTCAGAGAAATTAGATTTTCTGTAAAGATTTAGCAGCACTGAAGATAAATACAAAGGGTAATAAGCAGTGTAATGATCTCTGAATCTGCAGCTTCATCCTATCCAGTATCCCAGAAGGCTAATGTAATTTCACAGGAAAAGGTACTAAGATGTATCACTTATCTTCCTCCTCCATGCCTGTGCTATCAACTCAGATGTAATACATTAATATTTGAATGAAAAAAAAATTTCAATCAAGAAATAGAGAGAGGCATACATTTACAGGCAGAAGGAAAGGAAGGGAAGGGGAAATACAAGCATGTTGATGCAGAGTTTTGTTACGAATTCTGACACGTATTTAATGTATTAAAATCTCTGCTTTGAAGTATAAATAAAAAGCACATATTCTGTCAATGATGTTATCATATTGATTTTGATAGCCTTTTATTTATACAGTACTAATGTGAAGACTTTTCTGTAAAGTAATTGTGGAATTCTGAGTTAATCAAGGTATTTCAATACAAAATGTAAAAGGAAAAAAGTCTCAATGGTTTTAAAAGCTGTGAATAGATTACAACACAGGTATGAATTAATTGAAATGTAAATTTTTACTAGGACAGAAATGAGTTCAAAGTAGCATCAGTTCTCATTCTCTTTATTCTACCAACTTTACTGGCTATGTTTAGGTTTTTTAAGGAAATCTGTAGAGATTTTAACTGGCTAAAATATCATAATTAACAAAATTTCCTCATTATTTTATATTTTCAGGTAACATGCAGTTGGAACAGGATTGAATACATTTCAGGAAAAAAAAATCTTTAATATCCCATCTAGGCAGTCTTACGTAACTGAAAGTCTAATATCAATATGCAGAAATACCTATTTTCTCAACCACATCTCTGATCCAGAATCTGTTTCTGTGGTTTCAGTTACTGTTATTCATATTCAGTGTTTCTTTCACTCTCTAGTCACTTTATGATTTTTATTTTTTTTAGTCTTAAGTGGCCAAGAAAAGCAAAATCCTTATTTCTGGCCCTAATAGTAGAAATCAGAACAGCATAATCTTACTACTTTTTTTCTTGAGTATTGATTATAGATTCCTCTTTCAAATTGTGTTCTGGATTGTGTGAACTTTCAGTCTTCCAGTGAGCACTGGGTGAATGAAACCCAGAAAGTACTGCTTGTTCTGAGGTTGCAAAAATCATAAAACCCGTAAGGTTTCTTTGGCATAAATTCTACCTTAAATCCATAATTTCATATGAGCTCTCAGAAACAGGTAAATTCTAGGAAAATGTTAGCTTGAATTTGGACTGTGCAAGTTCTGCCCACCTATATCCTAAAACTTATTTTCTCTATAGAATTAATTTTGAGAAAGCACTGAGAATCTGTAGCTTCTCAGTGAGCATTAGAAATATTCAGTATCTCAGAGTTATTTGCTTCTGATCTAATGAAAATACACTGATAAAAGAAGTCTTTAAAATTGTGAAACAGATTTATAAAGTATCATCACATTAAGAAGGTAACTGGATGAATTCAGTTCTGCTTCTTAGGTAGATTTTTAGTTCCATTTTAATGTGAAGCTAGGAAAAAAAGATAAACCAGTTTGATTTACAAACTTAAAAGGAAATGAAGTATTTTAATTAGTAAATTTGTTTTTACATAATGGAAGCATGAGCATTCGTATCATGCTTTGATACTAGCCACTTTGATGGGCTCTGTCTATTCCAGTTATTTTTCTGCTGGTGAAATGGGAGTTCTGCCATAAACATTTTTCTTTCATTTATGGAATTATGTATACTGAAGCCTAATTTAGCTGTGAGAATTTATTATTATTATTATTATTATTATTACTATTATTAATTACTTGGAGACTCTTTGGAAGCTGAAGAAAGACCAAAGAGGTCTATGTCAGTATTTAGAGTAAGCAAGCATTTAATTAAGCCTAGTTGCTTTGATGTATGTAAAATACAGTCAGTGCTTATAGCCTGTGACATTTTAAGTTGGATTGTATTTTCAGAATAAGAAATATTCAGAATCTTTCAGAATAAGATCTATTAATTGTAGGATATGATATCAATGAGAAACTGCAATGATTTCTGTTGTCTTTGGGTTAGGCTACCTAACTCTTGGAAATCAATGGATCTACTCCAGTTGCATTTCTGAGTAGTTGAAAGCTATATCTGGATCTAGATCTACATAAACTTTGCATAAACGTAAACCTTTAACTTAGGAATTTTCCAGTTACAATGATTAATGAATTGCAAAAATGCCTTCAGGAGAAAGATGTTCTGCATTATTGGAGAGAGAGTCAGACAAGACATCTATTTAGCTTAAAGCACCACCTGTCTTGAGAGGCAAGACTGTCACTTTTCAAGTACTATTCTACGTGTCTAACACCCTTGAACTCATTATCTAGTAACTAACTGTAACAGAGTGAGGCTGTTAATTGATTTTTGAAATTATAGTTTAAGTAAAATTACAATTAATTGTGTACATAGAAATCTGTGAAATTTCAACTTTTTGAAGCAATAACTGAGTCTTATTTCTGATAATTAATTATAGTAGCTTTTTCATCAGTCCATAAACATGGAGTTCATAATTTTCTTTGATTCATTTTCATACAGGTACAGTCCTATAAATAATAGAAAATACATAACAAAAATAATCCTCTACAGAAGTTGCTTTCCACTTACCATATTTTTGTTGTGTTTCTAGATTGATAGGTCTGTATTTACTTCTTGTTGTAATTACACAAATAACTTTGTGTGTTATTTATAAGTTATTTGGATTAAAAGGTTTGTTTAGCTTGTATTACAGAATGGCTGAAGCCCATTGGATTGCTTGGGAATGTGTCAATATAAGCAAGTGTCTTTTAAGTAAAACTTATAGAAGTTAATGAGATGAACTGCCCTACCTTAAGAAATATTCTCTGCCCTGAATTCATTGATGTCTTTCACAGGCCCCAGTTTCAAGACAATGGATTTTAGAAATGCTACGGGTTATTTTATTTAATAAAACATAGTGCTGAACCTGAGAGAATCATTTTTGTCTTAGATATGCTTCTTAAATAGCAACTAGTCAGCTCTAGCTTAAATATTTTGGAAAGCAGAGCATTCTATCTGGTATGGAAACTGTCTAAGTGTTTAATTTGTGAACTGGTAGATTTTAACTTATCTATCATTTTAAAATATAGCTTTCATTTCAAATTCATGTCCTAATAAATGTGTTTGCAAATTAATCCCAATTTAGAAATAGAGATACTCATTATACAAGCCATATACTAGGTTAATTGTTTTAAAAAAGTTTGCTTCTAGCAATTATTTTTCCAATTTGGTGTTCTTGCAAGCATTTAACCATTTCTTTCTTAACACAGGAGAGTATTTTTGTACTATTTGGTACTATTTGGTAGATGGATTATACCTTTAGTTTGGTAAGCACAGAGCGTTTAAGAACACAGAAGAAATGAGATGTAACGCTGCGTTTGCTGATGTCATTGTCCAAATAGCTGTTGTGCAAGACTTTCCTACCTATTTTTGTGGATGCACTACAAAGATAAACTATTTTTAATCTATTAATGACTGAGTGAATTAAAAGAAGTATTTCAGCATACCCTATACATTATTGAAGGTTGACCATATAAATTGACTTTTATCAATATCATAATGCAGACAAAGACACAATCATAATTGTAATGCAAACAATAACAATTATCTAGACAATATTTCTTTTACTGGACTGTTTACTATATTATTATAATGTGAGATGGAAGATTTGGTATCTATCTTGCTGCTTTTTCACTGGACAGTGATGGTTTTCATTGGGCAGTGATCATGTCCAAGCACTGTTTTTTAACTGTGTGTTCTGTGAAGTTAGATTTCGCAATTGTTCATTTTAGCTACTTAGAACATTTTAAAGGGTGTGGGTTTGTTAATAGTAATGTAACTTACTGATAGCTAGGAATCCTTGATTATCCTTGTACTTAGGCCTTGTTTGTATGTTTTCATGTTGGTGTTCTGAAAATAAAAAAGGTACTGTGACTCTCCTTAGATATGAGGGCCAGAAAACAAAATAGTCTTCCTGCCATTCAGTTAGACTGATTCCTTGGCTACAACATAAATCATGGCTCTCAAGCAAAACCTTCTGCATGAACTGCCATAATATTCAGAGAGGGGGTTGTTGGTCCTTTCTTAATTCATTGTAGCTGAAACCAAACACACAACCATAAAATTACCGAAAGAAATGATTTTGTTCTTAGAAGTTCAGCACTTAGGAATTAACATGTTTCCTTTAACTATGAACATAATCACATCTTTGCATATGAAAGCAATGACTTAACACTGCTGTTTTGAAATTTTTGCTTTTGGGACTATGAAACTCTTAGAGCCTTCTACAGAGTGTTAAACTCCAGTGTTTCTCTGAAGATGTTTTGCATCATTTCATGGAATATAAAATGTGTATCTAGTACATGTTCTCTAGAGTAGTTACCTCTCTGTTTTGTCATAGGATTCTGTTTTCTGTCACTGATGAATGACAGTTTATGTAGGATCTCCTTTTCATAGCAGTTGTAAAATATAACATCTGTCTTTAAATTTATACAAGCAAAAAATTTCAGGGCAAAAGGGAGTGAGTGTCAGGTCATGTAACAAAAAGATGATTGAAAAATGTGAAGGTATTTTCTTTCTGTTAATTCTCTTTTGCTAAATGATGTAGGCTAGCAAGTACTTTAAGGATAAGATTTCATTAGACTGGATCTGTTTCCTTCTGAGAGAGACTTAGAAACTATATGAATTAGGTGATCTATTGGTAATTGATTTGCAGGTACTCAGTACACCTTGGTCATACATACAGTTACTTGCATTCTGTTTGGTTTTTTTGGTGGTCCAAGGAGCATTGTGGAATTAAGGGCTATCAGATTGCTTAAGATATCAGCTGAAGTTCTAGTAATCTCCGAACATAAGTATGGGTGGCCAGATTGCTGGGCTTTGCATGCCTCGGTTCTTTTTTCTCATTTTGCTCAAGGTATGTGTTTGCTCCTCCTCTTCTAGAATTACTTTCACAGGCAAATTTAGAAGTTTCTCCTATTGCTTTGAAAGGATTGTATTACAATTTGGAAATCTAATTTTGTGGTTAAATCATTGAGGAACCAAAGGAAATCTAATTTTGTGGTTAAATCATTGAGGAACCAAAATATAGACTTCAGTTGAAGAAACTTAAGTGCATCTGGGAGTTTGTGAAGATGCTGTTTAAGTCTCCTTTTTCATTGTATGCTTTTCGCATGTTTTTGGTTTGTCTACAATATTTATACCAAAATCACTATTAATCTTAGGATAATCTAATTAAGCCTTTTTTAGTACTGACTGTTATCCTGGAGAGGATTGATAATTACGGATTAGACTTTGTATACTCTTTAAAAATGCTGCATGAAAAAAGACCTGTGGGGATTTTGAAACAGCTATCACTTAGCAGGCAGCTGGAACCACTGAGTAAGAATGTAAAACTATTTAAGTGAAGAAAAAAAGCCATCCTAATGTTCCTGAACTCTTGGCGCTTATTTTCAAGTCTTCATTTATCTTTTTTTTTTTTTTTTTTTTTTTGCTAGAAAACTTTTTTTTTTTTTTTTTTTTTCCCTTGACGGCATTTCTTGCTATTTTTTTTCTTCCTTCTGCTACCTTTCTTAATCATGTGCTAGCTGCTGAGCAAATTCTGAAATAATCTTTGTAAGTACAAGAGAGACTCTGACCAGAAGACACTGATGATTCTACAGAGAACCTACACAATTGTGCTGCAGAAATTATTTTCATAATATATAGGAAAAAAAAAACCAAAAAAAAAACAGAATAAAATTTCTCAGGTCTATTCACTTCTAACCCCTCTTCTCTAACTTACATCTTTCTTAGTCTTGAAGCTACAGAAAGAAAATCCTTTATTAACGATATGGTCCCTCTTAATCTTTTTAAACCTAGTCTGTCCAGGCTCTTCCTCTAGTCAGTGAAAAATAGATCCTTCGTAGTGTTCAAGGTAAACATCTATTCTGAATCAGCTAGTATTTGTGATCCATGAAGGGACCCAAATGGTGGATGCCAAACACTGATTGGGGTAAGCAGCCACCTTGCCTCACTGCAACACAACCTTCTTCAACTTTTCCTAGTATATTTTACACCTGAAAACATGCTGTGATATTTCTGGCAAATCAAAATGGTCCTTTTTAGTGCTAAAAATCATATATAAGTAACACGATGGGGAGGATAAAATCTCTTGACAATATCTGACTGTGCATAAAATAATGAAGTGAAATTTCTGATAAACAAAATATTTTTCAAAATATTCAGCATAGGTGTGCTGATCCTCCTCAATGTGTTCAGTGGTCCGAAACCTTTTGCGACAAAGGTAATCGAGGAGATTGCCTGTTTGTAATATAACAAAGCAGTGACTCCTTGAATATAGTTAAATAGCCTTTCCAGTGGGGGAGGCTTACTCATTTGGGACAGACTGTAGGTGAGAATGCTAATAGGAAGACTGTTTTAGTAATGTTTATAACAGTACCAGAAAGTAAGTAGTCTTTCCAGGAGGGAAAAAGTAGTGAACTTAGGCTTACTGCCATTTCCTAAGAGTTGACTGTGCTAATCGTTCAGTGGATACACTCAGTTGACGTCATACTGCACGTGGCCCTGAATAGCAGTAGTGATAATGAAGGGAGCATAAATGGTAAGAAAATGATAGGATTCAGAGATAAGATGAGCAGTACCTACTCAGATAGGAAATATAATAACTGAAATTTGTCCAAAATTGAAATTTGTCTTTAAATTTTCTCCGGCTAAATCTGGGAGCTGAACAGTTAATAAGCCATCAATAATGCAGTCTTTATGGACTGCTGGATTTACCTGGAAAGAGGTGAATTCCAGGAAGAGGCTACAGACTATCTGAAGCAGCACTTCTTGTGCTTCTGTTGTTTGAACATCTAAGCAGGAGAAAGAATCGTGGATATGTGGTAAGGAATGAGGGTAAGAAAAGAAAGAACTGTGAAATGAGAAGAAGAAGAAGAAGAGAAAAAAAGAGAAAGAATAAAGGGCAGACAATGATAAAAACTAAGAAGAAAGCCCATGTACATAAACAACAAAACAGAAGGAAGGAAGGTAAGGAATTAAGAACTGCAGAATGAAAGAAAAGACTTTATGTTCTTATGTGCCTGTATTTTGTTATTACTACAATAAATAGTAACTGCAGTCATGAAGAGGTTTGTTATTTTTCTAGGAGCTCTAGAATCTTTTAAGAGTCAGTCTTGGTGGTTTGTGCTGTCTTTTGAGACAGGGATAGAATAAGGAGTTTTTATTTTAAACTTGACCTTCATTTTGTTGACTTGCTCTTTTGTCTTTTTGGTGATGTTCATTTTGTTTAAAATGCCAGTTGTCTTCTGATTTTTTTTTTTTTTTTCCTTAATGCAGTCAAAACTTTTAATTTATTTCCACATTTCTTGTATATAATGTTAGTACTGAACCCCTTAGAAGTGTTACAAAAATCTCTATTGACTTAATTTTCCACTCTCTGTAGGAGTCCAAGTTAAATCATACTTTCTTAAATCTATTTTCCTCTTTCCTTTTCTCCAATAATTAATATCACAATCCTTCTTGTCTCTTTATTTTGTACTTTGTTTTGATTTTTTGTTACTCATGTTCTAATACTATATGACAACAATGGAAGGTAAGAGGGAAAAAACATTGAACTTTCTTTTAGATCTTGATTTTAATTTGAGTGCTCACATATAAAGGATGTTTTGAATGTATTCTGATACTGTAGTAAATAGGAGGCACAGGCAATAGAATAATTTCTGCAATTGAACCCAGCCCTCTTAGAGATTTCATTAGGTCTAATTATAACTAATTTATTTAAATTCCCATGAAAATAACTTAATAGGCTGGAAACCATTCTACTGTACTTATTTAATTACTTTTTAGTAAAAATGAGCAACTGGGGGTCTGCAAAGAAGAATAGCAAATGAATACATCAGTCACTGAGAGTTTCTAAAATCATTAGTTTAAATCTTAGCTTGACTTGTCCACTTACAAATTAGTTCTTTTAGCCTGTTTTGGAGCCATATCTGTGCTATTTCCCCTCAGAAAGTGAGCTCATATACCAATCAAGGTTATCTGTGTTTAGCAAAGCCATACTGATGGTGTTCCTGGGAAGAGGTGAGATTAGATTCTGCAGAGTTTTATTCATTTGCATCTTAGCAAAGTCAGTGAAACTGCTGAACTTGGAACCTGCCAAAGTTATCCTTAGTATTGCCATAAGAGTCACGCCCATCAATATGACTTCTCTGGAAAAAAAAATCTGTTAAACATTTCTTTTTCAACAGCATTGTTATGCTAGAGAAGGGTTAATAGGCCTTTTGGTGTAACAGTTCCTTGATCATAGGGAGGAGTTGTTTCATATTTGTTTAATGACACCCCCCTGCCTGCCAAAAAAAAAAAAAAAAAAAAAGCAAAGGAATTGTAGGTACTTTTTCATACAGTGAAAGATACCTTTCTGGAGAGTCTTGAATGTATTACTTAAAAGGTCTTTCAACCTTTCCATACTCTAAGGAACAGTTAGCTATTTTTATGTGGTCTTCAATTTTAACTATGCTGACGAACATTGCATTTAACTTTTTTTTTTTTGCTTTCATTTCTTCGAGGAAATGGCTAGAATGAGTTGTTCTCCCTGATTCTAGATACTTGCCACATAAATGAGCCTAAGACTGAGAAAAGATTATTTACAGGATGCTATGCAGACTTGGTCAGGAAAAATAGAAATAAAAGATAACTGTAGTCCACTGCACATTTCTTCCTTGTACAGTCTCTTTTCAGAACAAAACTCAAAACTAGTACAAATGTGCTCAGACTTCTGGGTGCAGTAGTGCTAAGTGTAGCTGCACTTAGCCAAAAGCAAGGGTCTCAATCTACAAAGTACTAACTCTATAAATACCATCTTGGTGTTTCCTTTTGTCCAGATGACCCGTGACTCTAATGACAAATATTTTTCATAAAGCCTCTGGGTAGTATTCCTAAGAACACACCTCTGTTTCTGCTTTCTTTTTATAAAAATGACCCTTGAAAATACCCCTTGAAAAAGAAAGATGCAAATATGATCAAGTTTTTTTAAGAACCAGAAAAGAAAGAAAAAGGGCTGAAGTTCCTCACACTTCACACTTAGGAGGATGCTTCATATCTTTTGGGTACAGAAACTTGACATACAATGTTTGAACTGCTTTCAGATTGAGAGAATATTATTTGAAGACAAAGAAAATTCAAACTGGCAAATTTGGAGTTAAACTACCTGATAATGCAGCTAAAATTACAATACAGTTTCTTTTGAGCAAAGAGATTGAATAGATGGTGAGAACTAGGACTCTAATTCATGCTGTGCATTCAAATTCAAGACCTATTTTATTAAGTATAGTACAGTTGTGCAGATGAGAAAAGGAAGATGGGAATTGGATCTAAATTACTACAGTCAGATTCTATTGAATTCTGCCTGTCTGTCTCTGAATAGGCAATAATATTTTTCAGCTTATGAAATGGGAAACCGTGTTAGTTACTTTAGTTCACTTTAGACTCCTTTAAAAAGAAATATGGGAATTTCCCTATATCAGGACAGCAGTAGAACACCACAATTTTTTTTTAATGTCAAATGCTATATCAGGGGCCAAATACTTCAAAAATGGCTGCAATATCCAGCAGTAGATTGTTCAGATAGGCATTTCTTCTATTCTTTTTGCTTCATAATATTCGAAAGTAAGAAAGTTAACAGAGAGTTATCTAGTTTTGTAATCTTTCATTGCACAAAAATGGAGGTTTCCTTGGCACGTTTGATAGTAGTGTGCCCTGAAGTAATTAAATGGAACTATACACTTGAGTCCTGTTTAGTTTTTTTTTTTTTTTTCTCATCTGTTGTGATAATTTGGAAGATTTCTTAATAAACGTTGAGTGATTATTTTTTGTCTTTTCATTTTTTTTTGACATCACGTGTTGACATGGCTGGGCCATGAGAGTTGTGGTGAAGAGCAAAGTCCACTTGGCGGCCGGTCACGAGCGGTATTCCCAAGGGCTCTGTTTTGGGGCYGGTCTTGTTCAATATCTTTATTAACGATCTGGACGAGGGGATTGAGTGCTCCCTCAGTAAGTTTGCAGACGACACCAAGCTGGGCGGGAGTGTCGATCTGCTCGAGGGTAGGAAGGCTCTGCAGAGGGACCTGGACAGGCTGGATCGATGGGCTGAGGCCAACTGCATGAGGTTCAAGAAGGCCAAGTGCCGGGTCCTGCACTTTGGCCACAACAACCCCATGCAACGCTGCAGGCTGGGGGAAGAGTGGCTGGAAAGCTGCCTGTCGGAAAAGGACCTGGGGGTGCTGGTAGACAGCTGGCTGAATATGAGCTGGCAGTGTGCCCAGGTGGCCAAGAAGGCCAATGGCATCCTGGCCTGTATCAGAAATAGTGTGGCCAGCAGGAGTAGGGAAGTGATCGTGCCCCTGTACTCGGCACTGGTGAGGCTGCACCTCGAATACTGTGTTCAGTTTTGGGCCCCTCACTACAAGAAGGACATTGAGGTGCTGGAGCGTGTCCAGAGGAGGGCAACAAAGCTGGTGAAGGGTCTGGAGAGCAAGTCTTAYGAGGAGCRGCTGAGGGAACTGGGACTGTTTAGTCTGGAGAAGAGGAGGCTCAGGGGAGACCTTATTGCCCTCTACAACTACCTGAAAGGAGGTTGCAGCGAGGTGGGTGTCGGTCTCTTCTGCCAAGTAACTAGCGATAGGACGAGAGGAAATGGCCTCAAGTTGTGCCAGGGGAGGTTTAGATTGGACCTTAGGAAAAATTTCTTTACTGAAAGAGTGGTTAAGCATTGGAACAGGCTGCCCAGGGAAGTGGTGGAGTCACCATCCCTGGAAGTATTTAAAAGACGTGTAGATGAGGCGCTTCGGGACATGGTTTAGTGGGCATGGTGGTGTTGGGTTGATGGTTGGACTTGATGATCTTAGAGGTCTTTTCCMACCTTAATGATTCTATGATTCTATGACATGCATTCATTTATATAAATTAGTGAGGGTTAGAGATGAGTGGCCACAAGGCCAAGAGATGTCTTCTTTACAAATATGCTTTAAGCTTTTCAGGTCGAAGAGTGTGCTCTTCACTCTCATTTTGAAGATTACACTTCATAAGTAAAAGGAGAAGTAGGTAGCATGCTTTCAGGATTTCTGCAATTCCCTTTCCTTCTCTACTTTATTCTGCTGACAGAGGTGGATGTGTTTGCTGCCTCTAAAGCTGTCGGTTTTGTCTGTGTGTGTGTACATATGTGTGATTTTTAGCTTCCTGAAGAGAGGTTAGGAGTGCCCTTTTTCCAGGCCAGTTGTGGTCTGGGCTCAGGGCTATTTCTTGGAGGGTTTGTATCCTGCTTTAGCATAGGAAGGAATCACATCCATCTTTCATGAGTGAATGCTTTAGCCATAACTCTCCTAAAACAAAGGACTTTACCTTTTTTTTGTTTTTGTACATCACAGGATAAGGTTCTTAACTCTTGAGAAGTGTTTTAAAAGGTGGATCCAGGACAGAGCAAGGGCTCTTCCAGCAGCCTAGCAAGAGACAATGTTTAAGAGGGGTGGGGGATCACTTCAATATTTCCTATCAGCTACTTAGATTTCTTAGCAGGAGCAAAACATCTGTTTTATTTAAAAACCAAATAAATAAAAGCATTTCAGTGTTGAGCATATGCCCATAATCCAAGGTTTTGGAGACCTAACAGCATGAGACCCTAAACGATTCTATGATTCTATGTTTCTATGAGATATATCCATCCCATGTGCTCTTTAAATGGTCCTGTTATTTAATAAAGGCTTCTGTGTCCATTACACTGTGCTCTCATGCATATTGGAAGCACAATAGGGAGGACCTGTGGTACCTTGTAATACTCTGAATGTGTCTTCTAATAGCACATTTTCCAAGCAACACATTCCAAAGTGGTATCTTTATGCCAAGGACAACAGTTAAATTTATTGACCAGCTATGGCTGTTCTGTAGGACTACACCAGGCAAAGAGAGGCAGATACCCTGAAGAAGTATCAGATGTCATTGCAGGGATTCTGGGGAGAAAAGAAAGGGAAGTAAAATAGCAACTGCTATCTTAGATGTAATAAATGCCCTGTATGAATTGAAGTCCTAAGAGCAGCTGCTCTTTGAGTAGTTTTGGTTTGATTTTCGTTTGGGTTTTTTGGGGTTTTTTTTGTCACGTGTTAGCAATTCCAGTAGTTCAGATGTCATATCTTACCACTTGCAGTGCTGTTCTGTCTACAGTCTATTTTTGCTGATATGAGATCTAAAAATAAAGCAACTGACAGTTATTTGCTTTTCCTACTTTTATGATTTGTGTATCATAGGCTGGTGGTAGATGTTCTTTTGGAGTGACAGACATACTCTCTTCATGCTTCCTACTTGTGCTATCATTCCTCTTTGTGTTGTTTTCAGTTGCAGAGAGGCAGAGCATCATTTTCATGAAATAATAGCACTTCCCCAGGTCTCAGATTGATTTAATCTTGTCTGTCTTGTCATGTTTCTGAAACTCCCCAGTGTCCTCGGTGTCAGTTTTTAACATAGCAGGCATTTTTTTCAGTTTTATGTTAAAGAAAATGTCAGTAGGTGAAAAGCAGGTGCTTCACTGATGCTATTACATAATGTGAACTGCTAAATACAATTCAGAGCATTGCTCTGCCATCTCCTTTCAAGAGACATTTATTATTTTACACAGTTTTGTAATGTGAGTTCAACTGTGGCTAAGTAATCAGTTGAAACCTGTACTAACATGAATGTCTGTATACAATAATAACTGATTCTAGCTAATTTGTAATAAGACTTCTTAAAGGTACATATGACTACTATGGAGCAGCTAACCTCTGAAGGACCTCCTTTCCCAGGTGGTCAGCATTTTTACATAGTTGCAATTTCATCCCTTATGGGAAATGTGTTGGTCCTAGTATACAACTGGTCTGTCACACGAGTATTTATGGAATATTATGAATTAAGCATTACTCTGTTTAGACAAAAATAATCTGAACTGTAGGGTGACTGAGACCACTTTTAGAAGGAGCTACTTCTGTCCATGAAACTGAAGTTACAGAGACCGGAAAAATAGTTTGCAGCATCTAGTCCCATGCCTTAACTACGTTCAGGTAGTCCTCACCATTCTACCTCTCTTTTTTTTCCTCAAAACAATCATGGTTCATCCACAGGATGGGGTTCAAAGAGAGCTGGAGGTGGGGACTTATAATGATAAAGACATAAAAATCTCTTTGGTGTTTTCAGCTACCTTGCCTCTCCAGAATCCACTGGATTTGGGGGCTGGTAGTCAAGACACAAGAAAAGGATGATTTTAGGTTCCAGTCATCTCAGGATTGTTTATGCCATTTACTTCAAGAGTTTTCAGATAAAATAAGGAAGCAGCACAGATTTCAAGCTGGGATTTAGACAAAGAAAAGGTAGCTATGATAGTGGTGGGTTTTGTTTTGGTTTGGTTTGGTTTTATTATGTTTTTAGTTCGAGCAGTTAGCAGAGTTCCAGTAATCTTTAACTATGTGGCCACCCTCGCTTCTTTAATATTTCAATCACTAGATTAAACCTCTAGTCTCTCAAAGAGTAGATCACTCAGGAATATTAGAATGTCCCCTGGGGGAATCAAGACCTCTATCCCCCTGTTACAGAGTTCAGAATACAAGTAAATAATAATTTGTCTTTAACTGCATTTCAAACAGTGGTGTGACTTGAATAGAAAATGAATTCTTTAAAGGCTGTTTATGGTCAAGTAGATTGTGACATTTGTTTTCTCATAGTTAATATCAAATATTCTTCTAATAGAGATTTTTCCTTAATTAAATAGGTGGGATTTTGACATAATCTGAGAGAGTCTTAAGTTTCTGATTAGTTCAGAGGAGGTTCAGAATTGACATTAGGAAACATTTCTTTATCGAAAGGGTGGTCAAACACTGGAACAGGTTTCCTAGAGAGGTGGTCAATGCCCAAAGCCTGTCAGTGTTTAAGAGGCATTTGGACAATGCCCTTAATAACATGTTTTAACTTTTGGACACTGGTTCACTGCCCTGAAGTGGTCAAGCAGTTGAACTAGATGATTGTTGTAGGTCCTTCAAACTGAAATACTCTGTTCTGTTCTATTCTATTCTATTCATGCAGTACTTGGTGGATTCTCACTTTCAAAAGCAGATTAGAGTTAGATTTTTAGATCTAGCCTTCTTTTCATTATCAGCCATTCCCTTTTTCAGCTTTTGTCCTCAAAAATCCACCACCATATATATTCATGAACCACTGTCGTATATGGTAGGAGTGTCAGGAGTCTAAGTATTGACTAGAACCACTGGTTTAGCCTTTCCTTTCTTTTTTTGCTCATAAAAGGCTTTAAAGAGTCTTACTATCTTAGTGAAGTAATTTATCCTATGTGCTTTACATGTCATTTGGTCTGGTCACAATGCTTTTGATTCCATCCTTGGAAGTTTCATTCTGATGCATTCTTGTGGCATTATTCATTCCTAGTTGATCTGTTTATTCTGAACAAAAGCACTAGGAAAGAACACCTGGCTCTGTAAAGTGTGATGCAAGCCATGAATTTATAGAAAGTGAAAAGAAAAGAAAACAAAACAAAACAAAGCCAAGCCTTTCATTTATCACACATGATCCAGTAAGTACATCAAAGAAAAATGAGGAGGTTTTGTGTTCCTTTTCTTCAAATAGATGACTCAAGAAAACCCAGGGACTCAGTCTGTTTGGATGAGGTTTGTTTATGGGGTAGCACAAACATAATTTTGAAGGAAACCTTGTACCAATAGGCATTTATGAGATAATAAATGTGTTTTGGCACTTAACAGGTTACTATCTTACAATGATAGGAGGAAAAAAAGGGACAGTCGCTGCAAGAAACATAGGTTATCTTCTCTTTTCTTCCAGCTGCTTACTCTCAAGAGATGTCAATGAGCCAGCAGCTGAGGTGTGCCACCCCACTGCCCCACTGCAGTTTGCTGGCAGTGCCAGTGGAAGGGTAGGGGCTTGTTTAACCCACATTCTTATTCATGAGGGCAAATTCTAGTAGTAGGATACATGTATGGTGTAAGTATTGGGGAGGCAGGTAAGGTAATAATAATGCTTATTTCCTTTAGGGGAGCGTATACAACCAAAAATATCCTGTTTGTCACAAAATGAAGGGAATTGTCTTGTTATCTTGGTCTGTGGAAAGCGCCAGTCTCTCTAGGAGATGAAACAGGGGTTTGTAGTGCCAGCTGTTCATATATAACCATTCATAACATTTATCAGCGATATCATAGTGGTTATAAGAGACATTGGAAGACTTTATTTATAGGTCTTTGTTTTAGGGGTTTTTTTTTGTTTATGCTTTGGAGATACTGATTTTTATCCATGGAGCAGATTTTCTATGCCTGCAAAAAGAAAGTAGAATGTGCTAAGAAAGCTGTCAGCACTTCTGTCTTCATTGGGTTCCATGATAAACTAATTTTTTTTTAGTATCTGTAATGAAAATATGGACTGTTAATGTGCTTGGAAGTGAACTCTGAAGGCCAAATTTCATCCTCTATTCTGATGACTTACAAGTGCAGTCGAGGTGCTGGAGTGTTGCCTGCTTACATTAGAGATGAAATTTGGCCCAGAACATGATGGAAGACAATTTTGAATATCATTTAACCAACAGCTGGGACTCAGCCTTTTCTGATTAAAACATAAAAACATAGGTTTGGTTTTCACCAAAGCCTACTGCAATATATTTCATTCCACATCAATTCAGAATGGCAAGTAAGAATGCCAAATGGAAATAGCCACAAAATATCTGTCAAGAAGAGTAACAAACGAAGAATACAGAATCTGTTTGTTCTTCAGAATAGCAAAAGTTTATTGACTATGGATATGGTATCTGAATAAAAGCATATAAATGCTTCTTTGGGAGCTCATTTCCTCAAGGTTCTGTCTGAAGTCCTTTGTATGGTGTATGCTTGCACAGAGAAACTGTATTTGAGCCTGTGTTTATCTTGCTACTTCTGCACCGACTGCAGCCAACCCTTGTACCCTGACTAGGATTTTTAAGTGCTATGACAGTAGAATAGGTAACAGTGTTCAGGTAAATCTTGGAATTCTTAAAATAAATTTTAATTATCCAAAACCAAAGCTGTACCTAAATATTTTATATAAACCACATGTATTTTCCTTAATGCTAAGTTGAAAAACAAAGAAGCAACAGGGAAAACCTGTAAAGGGATCTGTAAAGAAAGCCAAAGAACACTTAGTCTTGGGAGTATGTAAGTCTATGTAGATAGATGAGAACTCACACAGTTACAATGTGGCAAATGGTCAGGAGACAAGAAAGACTAACACAAGAGCACATATCATTGCTGCTGTTTCAGTCATGGGGTATCAAGCTGCAGATGTAAGCCAATGTGCATCAGTTATTGAATGAGGTCAAAATGAGTAAGTTCCACGTACTCTTTCCCTTTCCTGTCTGATGTTGGTTCTAATTTTTCCAGATTTACTTTTGTTACTTTAAACATGGTGAAGGGACTATTTCTTATTTACTATGATCTAACTATGATCTAAAATATTTAAAGGATATTACTTTATTCATGCATGTGTCTGCATTTTAAGTATGCTCTCCTGTATGCATTTGTCCTCAGAAGTCATTACTGTCTCATAGTGATTATTTTGTGTGTCGTTTGCATAGACATTTTATATAGGTCCTGTTTAATACATGCTACCAGGGAAAATACATACAGTGAACCAAAAGAAATTTGGATTTTTTTTTTTTTTTTTTTTTTTTTTTATAAAAACAGAAGTGAATTGGTCATTAAACCTGTGTCCTTATAAAATGCCATGTTAGAAGTTGCTCCGTAAACCTCACTTTATGGAATACAGGTACTTGCTTCCTCATTTTAGATGACAGGTCTGGGTTATTTGAGAAGCTTGTCTCTAATACTTAGCATATGAGCACTGAATTTATGAGGAATTGGGGATACAGAGAAAGAAATGTCTTTAAATGCAAAAATTAGAAAATATCCTGATTATCATAATGAGTACAACCAAATAAAAGCAGTAGTGAAAAAAAAAATCACACTTTCAGAGAGGCACATTAGTGATATCACATGCAGGGCATTACACACTGCAAATGCAAAGCAGACTTTTATTTACATCCTCATTATTTAAGGTGTGAATAACGTACATTGTCATTTCTTGGGTTGAGGGCAGTGATGTGCAGCTTGTTATCAGGTAGTATTAATTTTGCCTTAACTTGGTATTCCCAGTCCCTTCAACCAGCTGAGAATCTTTTTATTATTAATAAAGCGATCTTTTTGTGCATCTTTGAAGTTCTCAGCTTTGCTATTTAATTATCTTCTAATTAAAATACCCATTTTAAAAGTTTATTAGATTAAGCAGAGACAGTTAGTAAAAGGTGTATGTTGTAGATTAAAAAGTGAGTCAGATGTGAGTAGCGTTTAACCTGATCTTCTTTGGAAGTCACTGATCAAAAGAAAGGACTGTGAAGTGTGGCATAACTTCAATAATGATAGCCCAAATATGTATCAAACTTAGAATGCAATCAATATTTTTCAGGCTTTCCCCTGAGATTGCTTCAGGAATAGGAAAACTTAATTAGCAGGCCATAGTCCTACAAAATTCCAGTGATGGACTGTCACTAGGGAATATAGGCTTATTTTTCATCAAAATGTATATAAACACATTTTCAGGTTGGTTGTGCCTGCCCACCCACCCCCCACCAACCCAATTCCTCCTGTTGCAACTGAACTTCCATCAGGACCTGGGATACCAGAAGAAATGTTTCTATAATGTTTTTTCCCTGCTGCTGTCTTGTTGATCCATGAATCAGTAGAAGGACACATGTCAAAATATACCCTTTACCTTACAGAATGCTGCAGCTGCGTTACTAGTAAGATTAATCTTTTCCATATTAATTAAAGATTGGTAGTTCCTAGTACATTTGGCATAGAAAATCAATAAAATGCAATGTTGGATCTTTTCAGTACAGATTTGTTTTATTTTTTTATTGTGGAGCCACCCTCCCTTGCTTGCTGTCTATCTCTATGTTGAGAAGCTGATCTTATCCTCTTATCAGGGAGCATTCATTATTTGAGAACGTAATGGAGTTCAGTGCCAGGTTTTACCAGATACTATTATAATCTTTCACATCCTGATGAGCCCAAAAGACTAATAAATAAGGCAGGAAAGGAGCTAAAATCAAATTCAAATTTTAATCTAGTCAATGTTGTTAAGATGTGCAAAATAGTTTTTGTTCAGTAATGGGGAGTAAATAGGGTACCTGTGTCCTGGTGGAGTATCTGCAGTAATCCAAGAATGGATATTGAAAACTCTTGAAACATAAAAGACTTGACTGTGGCATGAGATCAAGTGACAATTAATCCTGCTTTCTCTTGTGGATGGAATTGTCAGTATGGTTAGTGCTCTTTACCAGCACTAAAGAGAAAAAAAATGAATCTTCATGTGTGACTTCAGTGATACCACAAAAAGGGCTGATCTCTGAAGAGGTGGCATATAAAATTCAGTAGATCTGATGTTTTATGAAGGCATCTTTTTCCCAACTGATACACTGGCAGATGGCATGAAACTTTTATCTGAAAGCATCATTTTTTTATCTGCCATGACTATCAATGGATGTAATAATACTTTCCATTGAATAAAAGGCACATTTCATTTGGACAGAGTGTAAGTTGGAGGTCTTTTTCTGTGTAATGGTGATATACCACAAAAATAAGATACTGTTTTCTCTGCAGAATAACACATCTTGAAGAAACGTAGCCCGTCTCTGCGTGGAAAAAACAGAACTGAAAAAGATCAATGAGATGAACTTATTTTAAGATGTATATTGTCGTGGTTTAACCCTAGCCAGCAACTAAGCACCACACAGCCACTTGCTCACTCTCCCCCCTGCCCTGGTGGGATGGGGGAAAGAATTGGAAGGGCAGAAGTAAGAAAGCTTGTGGGTTGAGATAAGAACAGTTTAATACTTGAAATAAAATAATAATAGTAATAATAATAACAATGACAACAACAACAACAACAATAATAATAAATTGTAATGAAGAGGAAAACAACGAGAGAGAGAGAGAGAGAGAGAGGAACAAAACCCAGGAAAAACAAGTGATGCAACCGCGCACCACCCGCCGACCGATGCCCAGCCAGTCCCCAAGCAGCGCTTGCCCCTCCCTGGACAACTCCCCTTAGTTTATATACTGAGCATGACATCATATGGTATGGAATACCCCCTTGGCCAGTTGGGTTAGCTGTCCTGGCTATGCTCCCTCCCAGCTTCTTGTGCACCTGGCAGAGCATGGGAAGCTGAAAAGTCCTTGACTAGTGTAAACACTACTTAGCAAAAACTAGAGCATCAGTGTGTTATCAACATTATTCTCATACTAAATCCAAAACACAGCATTATACCAGCTACTAGGAAGAAGATTAACTCTATCCCAGACAAAACCAGGACAGTATCCACCCCTTATTCTATACCAGCTATGTCATGCCCAGGTCCTACACTTTCTAATACATTCCAATTAATCACCACCACTTTTCCTGTCTTTTGATATATATACACAGATATCATTCCCTTAGTCTATGGGCCATCCCTCTACAATGTCCATTGAATTCATTTAGTCCATGACTTTGGGCTCCATCTGTCATAACAGTCTTTTCAGGGCAGGAGAGATGGTGTGTGGTGTTGGATTGTTGCATGCTGAAGCCGGTTCTGGTTCCATCACCACTGCACCTTGCTTGGTTTCATCAAAGTTCATTCTTCATTAATCTGGGGGATTTTTACTGCAATACCATTGACATGGCATATGGCAACCATAGAAGTGATGACATACAGCATTATATAGCAATTAACATCATACCATTCAGTTCCTTGGCTATTTTCACCCAAAATTAAATCCYCYTGAGGTACACATCGGACTTCCCCATCCTTTCGCATTACCCACCAASTGCACCCAGGTCCTTGAGCAAAAGCAACCCCACAAATGGGTTTTCCCTTGCCCGAGGCAGGAGTTCTCCAGCGTATTTTTTATGTGCACTACAGGGACTTTATCCCCATCTACAGTACGTAAAAGTTTTGATTGGGCAGGGCCAGCTTGATTGGCAGATCCCCTAGTGTTGACTAGCCAGGTGGCCTTTGCTAAATGTGTATCTCAATGCTTGAATGTCCCACCACCCATTGCTTTCAGCATGGTTTTCAGCAGTCCATTGTATCGTTCTATTTTCCCGGAGGCTGGTGCATGATAGGGGATGTGATAYACCCACTCAATGCCRKGCTCTTTGGCYCAGGTRTCTATGAGGGTGTTGCGGAAATGGGTCCCGTTGTCTGACTCAATTCTTTCTGGGGTGCCATGTCGCCATAGCACTTGCTTTTCAAGGCCCAGGATAGTGTTCCAGGTGGTGGCATGGGGCACGGGATATGTTTCCAGCCATCTGGTGGTTGCTTCCACCATGGTGAGCACATAGC
>JAYKAV010003312.1:262583-297535 GCA_035582835.1 Phoebastria nigripes | reverse complement strand
GAGCCTCACCCTGT
This sequence comes from Phoebastria nigripes, assembly GCA_035582835.1. Lineage (NCBI taxonomy): Eukaryota > Metazoa > Chordata > Aves > Procellariiformes > Diomedeidae > Phoebastria > Phoebastria nigripes. Next base: position 297,521 of record JAYKAV010003312.1, on the reverse strand, counting down.
TCCAGTGCGGTGTGGATCAGTCCATGGCAAATGGTGGGGCTGTGTTTCCACCCCTGGGGCAGTCGATTCCAGGTGTACTGGACACCCCTCCACGTGAAAGCAAAMTGTGGCCTGCACTCTGCCACCAAAGGGATTGAGAAAAACGCATTAGCGATATCAATTGTGGCGTACCACTTGGCTGCCTTTGACTCCAGTTCATATTGAAGTTCGAGCATGTCCGGCAAGGCAGCACTCAATGGCAGCATGACTGCATTCAGGCTACGATAGTCCACTGTTAGTTTCCACTCTCTGTTAGACTTTCGCACTGGCCATATGGGACTGTTAAAGGGTGAGTGAGTCCTGCTGATCACTCCCTGGCTCTCCAGTCAACAAATCAGCTTATGGATGGGAATCAGGGAGTCTCAGTTGGTATGATATAGCCGCCGATGCACTGTTGTGGTAGTAATCGGCGCCTGTTGTTCTTCAACCCTCAGCAACCCCACAGCAGAAGGATCCTCTGAGAGACTGGGCAAGGTAGACAGCTGTTTAATTTCCTCCGTCTCCAAGGCAGCTACACCAAAAGCCCACTGGTACCCTTTTGGGTCCTTGAAATACCCTCTCCTGAGGTAGTCTATGCCAAGGATGCACGGAGCCTCTGGGCCAGTCACGATGGGGTGCTTTTGCCACTCCTTCCCRGTTAGGCTCRCTTYGGCCTCCAATACAGTCAGCTCTTGGGACCCCCCTGTTGCTCCAGAAATACAAATGGGTTCTGCCCCTTCATAGCTTGATGGCATCAGGGTACACTGTGCTCCGATGTCTACTAGAGCTTTATACTTCTGTGGGTCTGATGTGCCAGGCCATCAAATCCACACAGTCCAGTAAACCCGGTTGTCCCTTTCCTCCACCTGGCTGGAGGGAGGGCCCCTCCAGTCCTGGTCATAGTATTCGCTACTCACTTCTTGTAAATACGAATCAGGAGTTCCTTCATTAAAATCAGGAGTAAGATCAGCCTTTCTACTCTGTCTGGGGAACGGCCCACTGGAGACTAGAGCAGTAGTTTTCCTGGAAGAACCCCCTTTTGTGATTGGTTTTCCTTGCAACTCACATACCCGTGCTTCTAGGGTCGACGTAGATTTTTCATCCCACTTCCTCATGTCCTCTCCGTAGTCACGCAGGTAAAACCACAGGGTGCCCCGTGGTGTGTACCCTCTATATCTTCTCTCTTGAGCAGAAGAACGCTGACTCCTAACAGCTGAGATACTGGTCCATACAGTTGGAGAGTAGGACGTACCCTCTTCGAATTGCTGGACCTTCTGGGACAGTTTCTCCACAGCCGAGACAAGGGAGGAAGAAAGACTTTCTTCGTATTGCCGGAGTTTGCCAGCCAATTCATCCACCGTTCGTCCCTCTCCGTCTTTCCAGGCCATTACTGCCAATGAGTTTGCATGTGATGCTGGTGCGCTCCGTACAAACTTCCACCACATGGATCGGATTTGACTTCATCTGGATCTTTGGGTAACTGCTCGTTATTAGGTCATCATAAATCACCTCCAGCACGCCTAATTCCCTCCGGTACTGGATACCTCTCTCCATGGTGGTCCACTTGCCTGGGTGACAYAKAACATCTKCCTTGAAGGGATACCTTTCCTTCACGCCTGACAGGAGTCGCCTCCAGAGGCTGAGGACTTGTGCCCCTTTTCCAATCACTTTGTCAATGCCCCCTTCCCTAGAGAGGGATCCCARCTGYTTGGCTTCCTTACCCTCTAATTCCAGGCTACTGGCCCCATTATCCGAGCGTCGGAGCAGCCAGGTGACAATGTGCTCGCCTGGATGACAGCTGAAATCTTTTTGCATATCTCACAGCTCACTCAGGGATAGGGATCATCTGGTTACCGCCTCGTTTATGAGTTCTTCCAATTCCTCCTTCCCGAGCAGTGGCCGCCTCTCTTCCTCCTCCTGTCCTCGTGATGGCCCTGCTATGGAATAGTCYGCCTCATCCATTTCTTCCTCCTGCTCCCTCTTAGAAGAAGCTTCTTCATCCCTTTCTAAACAAGCTGACTTTCGCTTCCAATACTACTTCTTGTGTGTAGGGGCAACTGATACCAGCACATGTTGGTTCTCCGGTTTAGCTTTAGTGCCTGTCACCAGGGTTGGAGTTGCCGCAGTGCCTGTTGCCAGGGTTGGAGTAAACACAGTGCGTGTTGCCGGGGTTGGTGTAGCTACACTGCCTGTTGGTTTGTTTTCCTTCTCTTCTCCCTGAGGGTGCTGTATAATACTGAGCAGTGTTTGGTAAATACTAGCCAGGGCCCAGCACAATGCAATAAGTTGTGTTTCTTTGGAATGACCACAGCATTATTTTTTCAAGCGTTCTATCACTCCATCAGGATCCTGTAGTTGTTCAGGAGTGACGTTCCAGACCATTGGGGGTGAGAAGTTCTCTGAGTACCTGCCTGTATTCTCCCACATGCTGCCATCCATGACCATCTAGGCTCGGGACAGATCTCTGGATGATATTCTTAAATTGCTTATTAACCTTAGGCAAAATCAAAACAATATTCCCAAGAAATACCAGTAGAAGTATCTTAACTACCCAAGGATGTTCAAGATACTGAAAAGTTATTGTAACGAAGGAGAAAACATCACAGAAGAAGGTAGCGAAGGTGCCATTCTGTATTTCCTCCATAAAAAACCTCAGAGGAAGAGGTATAATTGCTAATTGTCTCCATGAGGTGGTACCTGAAGTACAGTAACGGCTTCAGTACAAAACTTAAATACCAGATAACGCTCAAGGCAGTGTTTCAATAACAAATCTCCCAGGCAAAACATCACTAATCACTGCAGAGCACAGCAAACTGCAAAACCCAACACCATCTTTAACAGGTACAGCAAAAACAAGAGCATGGTGCACATCAGATAAACTAATATCGAGAACAGATGAATCAATACTGTGATCGGCAACTGTTAACAGATATAAATTCTTTAATGCACTCTGGTTAATCTGTTATTATCTCAAACCCTTCATGCCCCATGTTGGGCACCAAAAAGAACTGTTGTGGTTTAACCCTAGCCAGCAACAGCCACTCGCTCACTCTTCCCCCTGCCCCGGTGGGATGGGGGAAAGAATTGGAAGGGCAGAAGTAAGAAAGCTTGTGGGTTGAGATAAGAACAGTTTAATACTTGAAATAAAATAATAATAGTAATAATAATAACAATGACAACAACAACAACAACAATAATAATAAATTGTAATGAAGAGGAAAACAACGAGAGAGAGAGAGAGGAGCAAAACCCAGGAAAAACAAGTGATGCAACCACGCACCACCCGCCGACCGATGCCCAGCCAGTCCCCAAGCAGCGATCGCTGCCCCCTGGCCAACTCCCCCCAGTTTATATACTGAGCATGATGTCATACGGTATGGAATGTCCCTTTGGCCAGTTTGGGTTAGCTGTCTTGGCTGTGCCCGCTCCCAGCTTCTTGTGCACCTGGCAGAGCATGGGAAGCTGAAAAGTCCTTGACTAGTGTAAACACTATTTAGCAACAACTAAAACATCAGTGTGTTATCGACATTATTCTCATACTAAATCCAAAACACAGCACTATACCGGCTACTAGGAAGAAAATTAACTCTATCCCAGCCGAAACCAGGACATATATTTAGAGATGAAAGTAAGGAGAAAAGCTGACTGTATTACAGCACACTGCTACAATGTGTGCATAAGGCTTTTGTTAGTCAGTTCATGCAGAAAAAGAAGCCTAGTTATGGTAGCCCAAAATATAAGCTTACCCAAGAAGCAGGACTAAAATAGTTGTGCAGTTTGTTTTGATCTGACCTATTTGGTGGCACAGCAAGAATGCTAGCAGCTATTTTAGATTTATCTATAGTCTAGTCCAGTCACAATATGATGATGACAGACATGTGCTATCTGAGATTACTACCTATTAACAGGGTGCAAATGAAGAAATGGATATCCATAACAGATTGTTTCATCTTTTTCTTATCAAAAGACAAAATCTCTTCTGCTAGGGTTTTGGATCCCCAGCATACTGGGGTTGGATTGAAGAAAAAGGAAACACATAAGTAAAATGAAAGCCTTTTCATGCTTTTTTTCATTTTTCCCTCTTCTTTCTTTCAAAATTGTGTCTCAATGCTTTATTGATCTACCTTTACTTGCATTCTAGTGAAAATTTCTGTTGTGGTTGTCTAGTCATCTATGTGTTTACTTTTCTTTCAGTCTGAAATTGTAAATTGCAATAAAATTTTTGTAAACCAATTTTAAATAGGATTTATGCAGCAATTGGTAGTTGGAGATGCCAAAGAAAATTGAGCTGTAATCTTAGAGGAGACAGTGGAACGTAAAGGGTATTATGTTTATGTGGATCACAAGAGGAGAGCTGACTGTGGTTGTTGCAGCAGAGCTATAGTATGTCTGCTCAGGACTGCTGAGAAGAGTGAGAGAACCAAATCTAAGGTACTTCCCTTGCCTCCAAATAAGCTAGAAAAACACACACATTTTCATGATGTGGCACTACTATGAATTATCTGCAGATTAGAATAGTTACCAGTAGACTGTGAAATACTGTATTTTACGAAATGATAGCACAGAAGACTTGTGAGTACAGTTCCTTGGAGGAAGACTTCCCAAAGGAAATTCTGGCTGCACTGAAATGGAAATAGTGGCTCATTTGGGACAGATTTCTGGAAAACTAATGTCTTTAAAAGTATTTATTACTGGCAATACTGTGGAGGAGTAGAAACTCAGGAAAACCTGCGTTAATTTCTGTACAGACATTTTCTTTCTCAATCCTCGTATAGTTTCTGATCTCCTGTTATACAAGAGTATTTGTTCATTGTTTCCAATAATTTATTTTCATTTTGTTTGCTTTGATTCTCTTCTAAATTATCTTCTAACAATGTATTGTCCCCAACTTTGACTAGCATTGATCCAACCTGCTACTACACAACAGGTAATGATAACTATGTTACCCTTTTAGTAAATTACTAAGCCTTTTTTTGTATTTACATTTTCATTTTTCATGTTTTTACAATAACAGGCAATTCTACAACATGATGGTCAGCTTCACTGTCATAATTAGTACCCTTAATAGCATTTGGTGAAGTGATTGTAAAACATACTCAAATAGTTTGCAGTATGCTGGCTATTTGAAGAAATACTGATTTTTGATCTGCATGAAATCTTATTAAAGGTGTGGAAACATCATTAATAAGCATGATAGGAGGACTTCCTAAGTAGTTCAAAATGTGCCAGTTAGCAATTCCTGTTGCCCAATAAAACTAGGAATTTTGGAATGCACTGCTTCTAATTAGAAATTAACCTAATCTTCCAGGCTAAATTCATTATTTTTCCTATGGAAAAGCTGTGGTGTTCCTTATTTCGACTGTTTTGCTCAGGAGTCTTCAATTCAGCTGAAATCTTGAGTTTAATGTGTTGGTTTAAAAAATTCAAATATGAGAGATTTGCTATGTGTAATTTCAATCAAACTTGTGAATGCCATGTTGTATTGTGGTTTCAGTGTCTAGAGCCCCTGAATCAAAACTGTCAAAATTTTTCTTTTAAGGTCCAGGAAACCAAATTCTAATTTATTTTTGTACTTTATATTTGAATTTTTAAGTAAATGAAGTAAAGGCATTACTTTACCATAATATAATTGAGTTTTACAAAAAATATTCAGAGAACTTTCTGCACTAAATTTTGTGCCAATCTTTAGCCAGTCCTTCTTCAGAGAATATCAACAATTGATTTGTCAGCTTTTGTGAAGATTAATGGGATCATAAGTTGGAAGACTAAAGAAAGAAGGGAATTTAAAAGTGACCAGAAAGTTTACAAAGGGATTGTTTTCAGGAAAAGTGAAATACTGCTTAACATCTTGTATGCATTTGTGTTCTGTGTATATGTTCATGCACACTTATGCTTGCAGTGTTTTCTTAGATTTGTGATCACTTGCAGATTCCTGTTTTGCTAAATCTTCTTTCTCTTGTTTGGCTTCAGATTTTTCTCTGGTTGGAGGGAGTATTTTTCCATGACTAGACAATGTTAGCTGAGTGCTCCTCTGATGAAATGTAAATTCTTAAGCCCATTTTGAAATACTAGCTTCATCTTAGACCATAGGTGCTAGAGGGAAATCAGAAAGATGTGCTTGTCAGTATAAGTTAGGATCATTCCTGCTTAGGATAGGCTAAATAATTTCAAGAGAAGGGAAATTAGAATAGTCAGATATGCTTCAGAAACAACACACAATTCAGAAATACTATTTTTATCTCATAACTTCTGATCCATTGCCCTGTATAATGTGACTTGCCTGCAATGCCTTTTCTTTCAGCTATCTCCCAGCATTTTTGCATGTCATCTGTTTCCACAGAATAAGGTGAGATGAGATGGACAAAGAATTTTTTTAAACTTCTAGCTTTTTTTTTTTTTAATAAAAAGTAATTGCTGATACATGTTTTGAAGTATTGCAGTTGCTGTCTAGGACAATCTATGGTTATGGCTGTATTAGCTACTCCTTGTTTGTGTCCTCCTGAAGAGCAGCAAAGTGGCTTCACGCAACCTGCCTGCCTTCTCATTTCATCATCTGCTGTCTTGGCATTCATCCTAATGTCATTAATCTTAAAAACTTTGTAAGTTTCTATTTCTATAGAAGTGTAAATCACTGTGATTTAATATGAATCTTATTTAAGGTATTGGAGGATTAGGAAACTTCTAAGAGGTAATGCATAGATTGGACTAATTCAGGGCAATTTATAAACAAAATGCCACTCTGAAATTACAAGCACGGTTTGAATGAAATTAACACTCTAATGCATGAAATTCAGAGCAGGAACATAAATGTATATTAATTACCTTTGACAGACGTGAATTTTCTTACTTTTTTTGTTCTTAATTAGTAACTTAAATTTGAGTAGGAAACACGTCATGGAAGACCAGGGAAAGAGTATTGGAAATATAAATTAGTATGGCCATGAGATGTTAACAATTAGTACTGAATCTCAAAAGATGTGGCTCAAATAATACATTTGATTTCCTTTTCCTGGGTTCATGCCACTGCTTTGAATATGACACACAGGTTGCTGGAAACTTAAAGTGATTTTATAAATACATTTATAAACTTAAAATGGCTTGCAGGTATCAGGCCACCTCAGATGTCAGTGAACATGGCTAAAACATCTATCAGTTAGGAAGCAACCTAGATTAAATGTAACATATTTTGACAATTTTCATGATTCTTAAGTTATCAAACTTGTGCAGATGAATGAACTGTGAGAGTGAAACACTTTAAATCTTCCCTGTACACATAGAAGCCCTTTGTATCAAAAAAAGTTGCATATGCTTTGAGTGCAAATGTTATCTGAGATGCCTATGACTAAAAGTTAAGAAGAAATTAGAACTGTTCTCTTTTCCAAGTCACTTGTCTCTTTCATTTGACAACACTTTGTGTATAACATTTTACCTTTTTTTTTTGTATACTCATTGTTAGCATTTTTTCTCACTGAAAATTGCCTTCTTTTATTCATGTAATGCACACATGATCACCATTATCCTAGTATCATAGAATCATAGTCTGTACAGTATTTATCTTTGTCAGAGTCCTTTTCTGTAAGAAAATACTATAATTTCCATTAACAATATATCTGAGGTTTTAATACAATCTATATATTTTTCACATTTGTGGTTTTTTAAATATTTATATAACTTATAGAGAGAATTCCCTATATATAGGGAAATGAAAAGGCCGAAATGAAACTCAAAAATCTGGTCTTAACAGAGTGTCCTTGGTTTCTTAAGCTTCTTTTTTTCTCCCCTCTCATAAATATTATAAAATACTATAAATATGTCTTGACATATGATAAAAAAAGAAGGAAATTTTAAATAATTTGTACTGTTAATGTGTTTATCTCAGGTAGCTGCCTTTTCTTAATCAGGAAGAAAAATGGTAACTAAAGCAAGGGGAATAGATATATGAAGGACATAAATACCAATCAAATGTAGTAAATTTGCAATTTTGCAAAATAAATGAAATAGAATCAAGCAACTGAGTCCTCCTGCTTCTTGGCCCATGAATTAAGTGCTAATTTGCTTCTTAGATTTTCTTAGGATCCATATCTGAGGTCATCTTGTGTTATGTTGGTTCTATAATCATGTAGGACAAACTTCCTTTGGGATTGCTGTGGCCAGGATAAAGTAGATCTTTTCTGAACTGAAAACGATACTATTTACAATTACTTTTAAGCGGCATTATTGTAGTTCAAGGCTCACCGCGTTAACATTCTCTCTCCAGTTAAAGAATTCATTAAATATGGCTTATGAAACAGCACGTATCCTAAGGATCACTGCACTTTTATACATCCATGCTGAGCTCTAGAGTGGAGAGCTAAGTAATGTAAACATCAAGTTTAATCAAAGCTTCTTGGATTAGATTAAAATGGAAAAGATGTTTTCAAAACAGGTATACCAAATGCTATTTATTATATTAGGGAAGGGCTAGGTTATATTTTGAGTTTGTGTCTAAACCTGTGCTCCAATCCAAACTCCCATCTGAACTCCCAATCTCCCATACAGACATTTTGGTCACAAGTTCAAGTTCACCTATTCAGCAAGATGTTCATTTATGATCCTGATGGATTTTAAAAAATAACTAGGTCAGGAATCTTAATGGATTGTTTAAGGTAAAATAAAACAAGGGGTTTATGTAGTAGATTAAATGTTAAATTCAAATTCCGTAAATTTTAAAGCCTCTAAAATGTTGGGCATAAGTGCTGGTTTTGTTTAGCTTTGTGGGTTTCTAAATGTTTGGGAATAAATCATCAGATTTCTGATTTCTAAACAGCAGTAAAAAATCAAATATTTTATTTATCTTAGAAATGACTTCTTTGATATATACATTTATTGGTTCATTATTTTACAAAGAATAGCAGCTAGGAAAGATGTAACAAATAAGATGATTTTATTTTATGTAAATTTTGAAAATTTTATGTTGAATTATCTGATAAGCTGTGATAATGAGATAATAATAAAGATGAGATGCTCTGTTTTTAGGGTCATAGTTGTAATCTTCATAGAAAGAGCTTGTCTTATATGTGAATGTATACATTTCAAATAAATAATGAATCAGGGAGACATCTGAACTCAGCCTGAGCTGTATAGTGAAAATACAAAGTAATAACTGGTAAGAAAGATAGGTGTAGAAACTGATGATACAATACCATTGGTACTGGTTTCTGGAAGTGGGTGAGATGTGCATCAAATTGCTTTTTGAAAATGGATCTTTGATAGCAAAACATCAACCAGCTCAGCGGTCGTCAGATGGCTGTTGTTTGGCATACTGTAGTTAAAAATCTGTATAGCAACAGAACAAGAAGCTTAGTGAAATCATGGGAGCATTGAAGTCAGTAAGGAATGTGCCACTGACTGTATGATATAATTGGAGTTAGCATTTCTAGATCATAGAATCATAGAATCATTTAGGTTGGAAAAGACCCTTAAAATCATCAAGTCAAACCATAAAATTAGAGATTAGAGAGATCTCTTTTTTTTGTTTTTATTCTCTTTTTTTTAATATGCCCAAAATAGTCACCAAGAAATGAATAATTCCACATAAATGTGTTGATTATAGAGGAAACAACAGATTTATTGTCTGCCCAGTATTCTCAGAAGCTGTAAGATAAAATCACTACTATTTTACTTTCCAAAGTACAACTGCCTCCTTATCCAAAACCAGAATTTTGACAACCTGTGAAAAGTGGCTGAAGACAGGCAGAGTGGAGCTGTACTACAGGACAAAAGGCAGTTTTTTTCTTCCTCCTGTATTGTAAAATCTCCTTCAGTGATCTGTCTTCTAGTTTGTGAGGGCTTTACTAAGATTTTTTTTTTATGAAATACACTTAGATTTGCACATTTCAATACATTTAAGATTTCAACTGATTCACTACTGCTTCTTAGTCCCTAAAAAAAGTTCTTACTCAGTTTTTTGCGTTTATGCAGAAAATACCTGAGTCAGGAAAAAGTCACAGTGATTACACAGTTTAATGCTACAGATAAGAGCATGTACAGCTGTAAATAGTCCCTTGTTAACAATTTATTTAAATATTATAACAAATTTCTGTAGGGCAAACTACTCCCACTGGAAAGGAGGAGATACTTGGGGGGAAAAAAAAAATCAATAAACCTGGAATTTAATTATATCAGCAATATCAAAGACCCTTACTGTGCCAGAAAAATTAAAATATATTGGCTACATATATATATATATAAAACTACATTGAGACAAATGAATTGTTATTAGAAATGTTTTTCATGGAGCATAAACATAAAATACATCTTTCAGCAGTGTTCACTGTGTCATGAAGAAATCAAATAGTGAGAGTTAAAATGATGGACCAAAGATCATTTTTAAATATAAACACACAGACTAAAAGCATGCAAGTCTAAATGTGAAAGATTGCTTCTTACTGGGTAATGCGTACGTAATAAAAAAGATGCAGTTAGTTTTGAAAACTCTTCTAAAGGACTCTGAGTTTTCCTAGTATTAGAAAATGAAGGTGGTTGTGGGTTTTCTTCAGCTTGTTAGAAAGTATTGTAATTTATTGCTTGGAATTAGATACGACTAGGTATGCATAAAAAGGAAATATTTCCTTATTTCTTTAGTAAAGTTCATTTTATATGATTTAATTTTGCAGTTATTCAAAAACTAGGCAGGTACTGGAATGTCCTCTTGTTGAGGTTTCAATAATAGTAGGTAAGTCTTAGAATCTTACTGCTGAAAATAAAGCTGAATGCAGATGAGTGATATAGTTGTTAGCAAAGCAGAGTTTTGTTTTGTTTTTTCAAAAGATGACTAATGAAAGTTGTAAAGAATGAAGACCATTGGAAGGACTGATTAGAGAACTGATGCAGGTAAAAATAAGAGGTAGAAGAAAAATAAAGTTGAAAAAGATCTTGTGGAGAAAGCCTGCATTTATAGAGAAAATAATTTCATAATAGTTCTAGGGAGGGCATAATTTGAGAGACAGCTAGGGATTTGTGAATAGGTTAGAGTAAGACAAAAGGCTTTTTCAGGCAGTATTGAACCCCTACTTTCCTTTGACTTTTACAATAAAAATGAAACCTTCAGAGCCTCCAAAGGAAAAAAAAACAAAACAAAAACTTCTGCCAGTTCTGTGAGGATGAAATCAGGGCAAGGACAGCATTTACAAGGGACAAGTAATTATAAAAATGGAAGCTTTATCTTTAAATGGAAGCAGTTAGTTTAACTGAACTGATTTCAAATAACTCTAAATTTAGAGACACTGAAGTTCTTAGTATGACCAAACTTCAATTGCTCATGTTAATGAGTCTTAGTAAAGGTGATCCTTGCAACTAAGGTTTCTTAAACCTCTTTGGAAAAAATCTGCTTGGATATAGTAACTGGCTGCTGCAGCTTTCCATAGGATATTAATGTCTTTTCAGGTGAAGTTTTGCGAATGTCATCTTTCCCAGCAATAGATGCCATGTAAGTCAGAGTTCTTTTTTTTAAGTGTAGGAGTCTTATATAAGTAGCATGGAGAGCAACAAGAAACTACATTAATAATGCTATTCAGAATGTCACCGTGTGTCTCTGCTCTGCAGACAAAACACTTCTAAATCCTGCTACATTTAATGTTCTTTCTCCCGTCTCTTCCCCCAGAAAATATTTAACAAAAATTCCATCTTTTATTGTTTTAACAGCCACATTAACAGCCATGATTATTTCACCTGTGTGTTATGTTGTCCCTTCCACCATGTAACAATAGGCTGCTAACTTTTTCTTCACAGTAAATAATTAGTTTTTAATCATTCCACAGATTTCCCTACCTCCACCCTTTTCTGCTGTGTCTCATTTAATCATGTAACACATGCATTCAAGGTGAAATACTGTTTAGTTTCACTTAATCATCAATCTGTATACTTGCTCGTACTGTTAAGATTGTCTTCCACCTTCACATTCCAATAATACCAGTTGGATGCCTCAAACTCAGTTTGTGAGGGTTTTGTTTTGTTTGTTGGGTTTTTTTAAAATTATTTTTCTGGCATACGGAATGGTCTTTTGGTTCATTCCAATCCTAGTTCTAGATTCAAAAGCTTATTTATTTCATTTTTTAGAAATACATGAAATAATAAAAATAAGTAATTAAATACCTTGTGTGTCCCAGTACATTGTGTCTTTTTAATTGTTGTCAGTTTGCAAGTTCTTCAAAATATACAGATTTTGTTTTACACTGCTTTAAGTGTACTTTCAGTCAGTTGTAGTCAAGATAATCATGGACATCAATTTTCTACCACTAAGATTAGACTAGAAATGGTTTGGTCTTGTAAAGAGCAGGGAGAAGTACTAGATGGTTGGGAGCACGTGTAAGACACAGAGGTCTGTGGAAGTGAAAGCTATTTCCTGCTTTGAAAATCTAGTAATTGCCTTAACGGGTAGATGGAAAATTAAGGCTGACTCAGTGGGGAAGAAAAGGTGCTCCAGTGGGTAAGAAGATATAAATAATGAAATAGCACAGTTATGGAGTTGTTTTTTGGTGGGACAAGGGAAGAAATTTTGTGGAAATATTTCTATATGCTCTTTTTTTCTTCTTTACTCCAAGATACAACCCTTTTGCATATAAAACTACTTTTTACAATGCTGTAATGGCTGGATACATTGCTATCCAGCGCAAGTGCTTTGTGAGTGCTAGTCATAAGTTTGTGAGTGGTAAAACATAGTGCTTCTTCACCCTATTGCCATTCCTACTGGTTTTGTGCAACAAGGAACTAAACCCTTGTTACGCTATGAATCCCCTTCAGGTGGCTGAAAAAAGCTGAATTTGATAGGAGTGTGTTCCTGCTTACAGAGAAAAAAGAAAATACAATATTTTTGTCATTGACTAAGACCATGAGTTTCCCAACATTGACATTACAGTAGGTGTAAAGTGGCTAAGATGTAGAAAATATGAATAAAAGGTACCAAAGGTTGAAACTGAAACTAGACTCATAAATTTGAAATAGAATTTAAGTCTCATAAGTAATGTATATCGCTTCATATATGAAGGTATATGTGTGGGAGACATACCTTGAGCCAGTCAGTGTGTTATTCCAGGTCAGTACTAAACGGAAGCATTATTTAATATGTACTTTAAGGCTTTAGTCATTCATTGTGACAATGGAACAAACTTTAAATTTTATAGTTAGGACCAATACCGTTCACGCAGATGACAAATACCAAACAGACAATGAGAGGGCCTGATAATCTTGGGTTGGGGGTGTAGGGGGAGGATTTTTGGTGGGGGTTTTGGGGTGTTGTGCCCCCCCCCATTGACATAATATGATGACATAAACCCACATATTTTTGCTAAACTTCACAGAATGAGAATTTATAAGGAAATTAAAAAAACAGTTTTTCACTTATTCAATTTAATAGCCATATTTACTGTTTTTCACTCCCAATAAATAGTTTCACTAAATGCAGTTTGCTTTTTTGAATACTTTTTGTAGGCAGACTGCAAGTCAATTGGTGAAAGTGAGTGCTGTAAATTTTGTCTCTATTCCTAAAGTTACATCAAACAGTAGCTTCCTTATGGAAATTTATGAAAATCCTATGAAAACCCCAAATAATCTTTAATTACTTTGTCAGTTTGAGATTTGCAGGCTACCATATACATTATTTATCTTTGTTTAGATGCCATTCATTTTATGCCATTCATTGAAAATCAGCATAAAAGGATTCAGTGGTTTATATAATTTTAAGTTGTCATACATTTATCAAATTTTGTTATTCCAGTTTCTGATAGAAACGGGTATGGGATCATTGTAACTTTTTATCTTTCATCTGGATGAAAACACGTTTGATTCTGTGAATGACACTGCAGATCCTAGCTAGCAGTTTCTCAGTAGACTTTTTAGAATTTTATTAAGGAGGTAAATATTTTCTGGATGGAAAAATTGAAAGATTGAAGTGAAGGTATGTTTAAGATTATTCAGTTAACCTCTGGAATTTAGAGCCCCTTAGTCAAAGTCCAATTAACTGGACTGCAAAAACATCGGGAAAACGTAATCACAAGTAGTTTTGTATATTTGCATGCATTTTTAATTGCATAAATATATGCCCGACTTTTTAAAATACTTTGCAACTAGACGTTATTTATTGTTACAGACTTTGCTGGAAGACTTCTTAATAATATTAAAAGTAGTAACTTTAGTGCTATGATCTAAAATTTCTAAAAAGTACCTAAGCAATTGACTTGCATTAATATTCAGCTCAGCAGCAGATAGGGTGAGGTTTTCAGAATGCCAGTAAATTTGAAGAAACCTGATGTTTTTCAGGTGCTTCAAGTGCTGTTTTGTTGAAATAGTTTAGTGATATAATGAAACACAGAAAAAGGAACATTTTTCACACTGTTAGTCCTGTCAGAATAAAGACCCAGCTCTTCAACTGTGCAAGTCTTTGCATGAGCAGTGCTGAAGCTATGAACAGGAAGGATATCCAAAAAAAGCACTTTTCAAAAGGAAAAAAGAAAAAAAGAAAAAAGAAAAAAGGTGCAAACGTGTTTTGTGTCCTCAAGCTCATTTATATAACCTTACCTTATTACCTTTTTGCTCATTAATGCCAATCTGGCAGCTTCTGATAGCCTTTTCATTTAAATAATTACAGATTTTATAGCTCAGATAAAGCCAGCGGTAGGTGATGATGCCTAACTGTTACTGTTGCTAAATTTAAGATATTCACTTAACTACACTGGCGAGGATTTTTTTTTAAATATGATAGCTCTGAAATAAGTCTTGTTGTATTTTTATTTTTTTTCCCCTTAGTAACTTGGAGTCTCCAAGGAAATGTTGTCAAACTTTTTTCTTTTTTTTTTTTTTTTTTTTTTTCCCCAGGAAGTAGAATTAATAGATCTTTTTAAGCAAAGGTTTTATTTTATTTAGCTATCGCTTTGTTACTAGACTGTTGCAAAAAGGCTCTTGGAAATTGTGAGCGAAATTTCCTGACCAGTACTCTGTCACCAAAACCAGTTTATTTAAATCATATAACTTACTTCTAAAAGTCTGGAATATATTTGGATTTTCTTCTATTTCATACTTAGAAAGAAAGTTTGAATGTTTTTTTTTACTTCCTCAGTTTCTCTTGTTTTGTCACTTATGCAATACAATATTTTTTTCAGGTTTTTTTATAGCTCATTGTGATACTCTAAAAATTCTGAAACTTTTGTGTTTGGAAGTGTTGTTGACAAAATGTATTTTTATAAATTAAATTTTAATAATTAAAAAAAATTGAAAATGTATGGAAGAGTTAAATGCAAGAGAGAAATAAAATCAAGAATTAGACATTCCAACATGCAGCTTTTTTGTTGTTGTTTGGTTTGGGGTTTTTGTTTTTGTTTTTTTTTTTTCAAATAGAAAAAAATTAAAGATTTGTGGAATTAAAAAGAAAATTTCAGAATTTGCAATGAAAATGTCACTCACTTCATTCAAGCATAGTGTCCGGGCTTTTCAGAAGTCTTATGATTGTGAAATTGCAGGTGATAAGAAGGAAAAATATGGACCCAAAGTCTGGAAAAGATGTGGAAGAAATAATGTGTTTGTTATGTCATCCTTCTACCTTATCTGTCTGAAGGAGCCTTCCAAAAATCAACAGGGGAACAGGAAAAACTTCATGCATAAGATTAAGGTTTTTCTCATTATTTTGTACTTTTTTTTTTCTCGTGAACTTTTGGAGCAAAATTTAGCTGAGTGCCTGGAGGATATTTTTCTTATTATGGTTCATATTTTTACCACTTTCTTAAGAGCACGTGGGAAGCTATTTCAAGGACTTTGGGTATAACTAAATGTAAAGAAATATGTATAAAATGTATATGAAGTTAATATCTGTGAATGATTTCTGTTTGGCTACATTACGCTACAACATGATACTATCATCTGCTAAATCCTTCACTTTTTTTATAATGGGGTAAAAATGCATTATTTAAAAAAATACTGGGGGGAAGAGACTTAATTTTCCCAATCACTTAGGCCAGTAAATATATTACAGTGTAATATATAAATTGTCATTAGAAGCCTTATGTGTTAATGCCCTGTTGAAATACGTGGAATGATTCATTCAAAAATTAGGGGTAGTAATGCGGCTAACTTCTCAAATATATCACTGCCTAATTTTCTGTAGCTTAGGCATGTTTAATTCATTTTATGTATTTATGTAATTTCAAGTGTATGGTACTACTGCCATTTGTCCTAAGACACATCAAGAATTTTAACATGCTTAGAGCATTTGTAACGTACTGGGTAGGAGCATGTTCTTTTTTTTCTTTTTTCTTTTTTTTTTAAAAAAAGCCACTTACATAGATGTGTTTTACAGTAGATTAGTTGAAATCAATTATTTTATAAAATAATAGCAGGAATATTGTGATTGTAACTGAGTATGTTAGGCAATGCAAACTGGAATAAGAATATAGAACATCACATTTGTAAGCAAAACACCAATTTGATGTTTTCAGAATTTAATGTCAAAATAACTATAAAAATCCCTCTGCTTGAAAACAGTAAATGTCATCATTCAGTTCACTTATGTGCTAACATGAATATTTAGTCAGGATAATTTCCAGTTGTTGTTCACTATTTAGCTGCTGATCACCTGGCATACAAAAATGCTTCATCTAATATTCTTAGGTATGTTTTGTAATGTTTACACTAATACTTCTATAGATTCAATAGACAGACAGTAACTTGCAGAAATTAAGACTTCAGATTTGTTTACCTCCTGGAGAGTGTCCTTCATGGTAGGAAAGAATGGATGATACATTCTTAAAAGTCAAAAGTCTGAACAATTCTGTTGTGCTTTACATATGAATTGCCATTCACAACCTTGCAAGACTTAGTGCAACTGCTCTTCTTTCATGCTGCTGCCAAAAATTAGCATGCAAGACAATTATATTTGGTCAATACATGCTTCTGTATTATGTTGAAAAAGATAGTAGAAGAGTTCATTTTTACTGTAAAATAAGGGAAGACAGAAATGTGATAGTGGATGAGAAGGTGAATCCTTCAGCACTTGTGCTCTTTTGGGCTGGATTTTTCACTTGAGAGTTGCCCAACCCAGGACGCCAGGCTACATATCTCTGGCTGGTTTGCCACAGAATCTGTAGTTTTCTGGTTTTGCAGAAATTACTTTTTAGTACAGAGAGAGTTGTCTTTGATTTGTTTATTGCTGCAAGAGAATTTAGCGTGGTCCCAGAATGTCTGTTTATAAGAATGTATAGCACTAGAATTTTAACAAGAATGATAATGTATTTACCTTTGATTGTAGGTCTGTTCTTGCATATAATTAATATCACCCTCGAACTGCAATCCTAGTTTGTCTGGCAGTGTTGCAGAATTAGTAGGCAGGTAGGCGGTTCTAGTAAAGCAAAATATGAAATGCTAAGAAAATGCTCATAGTGGAAACATTGAATTTTCTTTTAGTTTTACAAGCTGTCAGTCCTTAAATTTTGTTTGTTTGTTTTTCTATGTAAAACAATTGCAGAGAATATATGTTTCATTTAAAACCAGCCAACCTTTGAACTTTACAATGGCTGTAGAAATCTATGGAAATCTTGAACACCTGAAAAGCATAAAACGAATAGAATAACTGCCTGTCTTGGAAAATGTTCTCCAGGACAGTATTTTACCATGGATTTCTGTATGGAATTTGGGAATTTTCCATTTTTCCTGCTTAATATGGCTTTCTAGGAACCTGTACATTCTTCTTACAGCAGAAATTTAGTAAAGGAAGTACAGGCCTAACCTTTTTTTTGTGCACTGAAGGAAGCTCATTCCGTTTCTACACTGTGGCATACCCTTTTTGTTGCTGTGTCACCTGAGCCTAAACATAAGCCTTGCACTGAAACTAATTTCCACAATGTTTTCTTGATTTTTTTATTTTTTTAAAGATCCAGTCAGGTAATACCAATTTATTTTTAGGAAAAGTCTCATTTTTGTGATTTTACTAGTTATTTTCTAAATTTGAGACTGGCAATATGATCAAAAGTTTGAAATTATTAGGATCCAGTAACATTTGTTTCCACTTTTAGACCATCCACAATAGAAAATTACTCTGATGTTTATTTGTGACAGCTGCTGCGTGAATAGCTGTTTTCTGACATGAGTGGTAACAGTTGAAAACAATACCCATATAAATTAGTCTCAGAACTAATCTCTTTTTATGTTAATGTATTTTAAATGAGAAACAATTATAAAATTTAAGTCTCAAAATAGTAATGCTCCTGAAGGCCCAGGTATCGTTATCAATAGTTAGTGCTAAAATCCCTAACTTATTAGAATATTAAGGGGGTGTGTACACTTATAAATACTTTCTCATTGTAATTTATGGCACACATACAAAGGTGAGCGGGGAAAAATAATTTGTCTTGTGCTGTCTTAGAGTTGTGTAAATGTTTTATTTACTGAATCCAAAAAGTAGAAGTAAAAGTTCTTTCTGATCTCTGCTGAATTAAAAAGACTGACTTTCATTTAGTCCATATCTCTTATTGTGGACAAAATGGAATCTAAAATAACATTTATATTCTTTTCACACACTGTCCTTTCTAACCAGTTATTGCACCTCTCTTTAACTGCTGGATTTTAAAAAATATACTCTGGATTAAAATTAAACTGATTCTATGTTTTTTGGATGTCACTTTCTTTAACTGTCGTTGTGGTGGGTTTTTTTACCTGTTGTGGTACAGGTTGGGGTTACCCTTTTTTTGTGCTTTTTTAAAATTTACATAGGGCTTTTGGAAAATGTATGAATTGTAGTTGAAAGAAAATACATATTAACTTTTCCAAATTATTTAAATGGTAGTTTGGGTATGTGGCTTCGATTAATTTGTAAATGAAGTATTTCTGTGCTCTTAGTAAATGTTATAATTTATCTAGCTTTTTTATTATTCTTATTTTCATATATTGGATTTCAGAATAGTAGAGCTTGACAGAGATTGCCACTTCAGTTTCAAAAGTAGGAGAGCATTTAATTTTCACATTAGAATTAAGATCTTTAAAAGGTAAGCACTCTCACATTAGAACTGTTATTAAGAATTTTGAAGTACACTTTAGGAAGGATGCAAAACTTATGTTACCTGAACAAAACAGAGAACTAATGTCACTGGAAATCTTGTAATATTACTGAGATGGTGCTTGATTTCAGCCAACTTTTGTGTAATGAGAAATTAAACATTGTCCTTTTTTAGCTTTAAAGTAGAAGTTGATACCATTCAGATCTGTCTGCAGAAAGCTTTGAAAGTAACAGTTATGACCCTTAGACAGGAATGATGATTTTTTTTTTTCGTTTTTGTTTCTCTAGAACGCATACTGTCAAGTGTCTTTTGATATACATAAAAAACAAAAATTCAACAAGCAAGCAAAATAGTTGTGCTTTGTTGTTTATGATGATGGAAAGGATTTGAGGCAAGATAATTGGTTCATCTACGATCTGTAATTCTGCCTCAACAAGGGAGAATGTATAAGGAAATGATTGATGGGCAATTCTCTGTCTTCTGGACTCCTGCATAAACAGTAACAAGTAATTCTTGCTGTAGATTGTGACAAAAACCATAAATGTATCTCCTGAAGAAATGTCATCTCTAGTTACACAAACTCAACTTTGGAGTTGCATTTTTTATGTATTGTGTTTTGAAGTGATCAAAGCATTTTTGCCTCTGTGTAAATTCTGAATAAAGGTTAGAAACTACAGATTGTGGTTGTACAAAAACAGCTGGAAAGACTGAAGGACTAGCATACTGCCAGAGGCTTGTGYTACTGCTGTCGATGTATGGTCTTCTATCAACCAGCTCAGAGTCATGAAGAAAGGCTTAGGAAAGTTGCTATGTATGTAATGTAGACTTGTTTTTTGCTATAGGTTTTTCTTTTTGTAACAGTTTTGGTCTGTGTTTTTGATGTGGTGTGACTGGTAGCCAGAGAATTATCCTTGTCAGTGCCCACAGTGGGGATCTAGTGTGTCAAAATGGTGGTTTTGCCTGTAACTTGAATTTTTCAGTAAAATTTTCAGAATTTTACTTGTCTGGATTGAGAGATGTCAACAAGAGAAGGCAAACTATATTTAGTTTAAAAGCTGTTTTCTAGTTTAGTATGTCAGTATGGAGCTGGCTTATATCGGATCTCTGTAAACGAGGTAAATGAGTGGATGTAGTTTTAGGCAATATAAACTCTATTCACTTATCCAGTTCAGGCAGGTGGGTTACTATTACACAAATGCTTTATATTTTCAATGCCCATATTCATTGCATTGCTGAAGTTCTAGCAGATACTGTAAACGGTGGGAGGTAGGTGGCAGCTGAAAGCTGGTAACAGCCCAGTTCCCATGTAAGCCATGATCCCAGAGGCAGAAGTGTATGTAAACAGAGATCACACCTTAGATCCATGTAATCTGTGCAGAGAACTTCTGCAAATCTCTTGGCTATCAAGAGTTAATATTGTTGATTGTTTCCGTGATTGTTTCTTGTTCTGCTGATGATACGCTGGTCTGGCTCTTTCAAGCGAAACATCTATTCTGGCCTGTGACTTACGGTTCCTTTTTATGAGGTTTTAGTATGAATTAGAAAACATGCCCTGTCTGATGATGGATACATCAACGCATTCAGAAGAAAAACACAGAAAGGTATGAGAAATGCTGGGGGGTTTGTGCAGTCAGGATATGAGTTCTGATTCATTTTGCCACTCCCAGGCAAATCAGAACCAAGTAGCAGGTTTGAAAAATGTATCGCAAGAAAAAAGTATTGCTTTAGAAAACTTTTCTGGAGGACTATTTGCTATGTACTGCTATTGACAATAGCACAGTTTAATAAAATAAATATTTGATTCGTTATTGATAGAGCAAATGGCATATATTGCAATTTCAAGCCAGTGGAAGAAATTTATCTTAGTACCATCTGCATGAGTCAGATACACAGATATCACAGGGTGGCTTACATACAGAGACTGTTTCTCTAGAAGGTGCTAGCAACACTAAACAACATATAAAAGTCCATGATGAAAGACAGGGATGATGAATCCTCTAATGAGGAATACTTACATAGGGTAAGGAATAAATACCAATTATAGGAAGTGTTCTCCTACTTTTCCAGTTGATTGCATGCTAGAAGCTATCTCCAGCAGAAGATACGTCCTCTACCAAGGTGTAGAAAGTTGTTGGACTTGTTTTCTTCACAATTCTCAACAATTGCATTAATGTTGTCTTAAATGGAATTTATTACAGACTCAAAAACAAAGCAAATTTGCTTGAATGGTTTTGAAAATGTTATTAAAAGTTTGGCATACACTACTCGCATGTGCAGAGAATTTTACACTATACCTGGCTTCTTTCCTGTAATACCAGCATTTGTCTGGAGGTTTTTTGTGTTGGGGTGGGTTTTCAGGGGTTTTTTGGGGGGTGGGGATGGGTTGGGTTTTTTTGTTTGGCTGGGTTTTTTTAACCACACTGGCTTATCGTAGGCTTCAGAAGCTTTTTTACTAGAAGTGTTGCCATGTAATTATTCCAGAGGTTAAGCTGAAGCTCTTTGCTGTACTGGACCCTGCATAAGTAGTGTAGTCTTCTGGTAGAAAGTTCTTCTATGCTCAGGACTACCGCTAATAACTGTGAGGTTTAAGCCAGCCTATAATGAAATCTGAGAGGAGCTGGAACTGAGCATTTTAAAAAGCTTAACATTCTATGTTAGAGGCACTTGCAGAAGTCTGGAAGAAGCTGTAACATTGAGCAGTTTCTTAAACAGCTGATGGCTTCATGTCATGCTACAAAAACAGATGTGAGGCAGCAGAAATTCTGGCCAGCTTCAATCTTTCATCATAAGATGATGTTTCCTGGCTGGAAACTCTAGAAAGTGTTACTTACTGAGGCTGCAGTGGAAGAGTGTCAAATCAACAAAGAGTTCATGAAGCAACTGAACTGAACTTTGATCAGAAACTGTACCACCACAAAGGTCCCAAAGCATTGAAGTTCATATTAATGGTATTGAGGTTCAAGTTAAATATGCGAGATCGAACTTAACTATGATATAGGAAGTTAGTCAGAGAAGGAGTTAGATGGAATTGCTCGGAAGAGTCCTAGTGGGGAAATTAATGATCAGTGAAAACATGGACATTCCTGAGAATAAATTTAGTATGATGCGTAGATGTGCATAGAAAAAGCAAGATGGCTTTTACACTAAGTTTTCATGTTTTCTCTGGATGAGCAGGTGCATTTCTCCCTTTTTCCCCTAAAAAAAAAAAAAAAAAAAAGGCAGGCCATGTTCTTTTATATTTGAATCAAGACCTGAAATTATACAGTGAATATTAAGATATCTGAACTGATTTTTTTTTTTTGTAATTCTGATTTACCTGGTGAATGTCTTCCACCAGATTTTTCTGTTGAATTGTTAGCTGTACTGTGAATCTCATATCATTCTTATGCAAAACACAGGCATTAACAGCAAGCAATTTCTGACACAATCACTATCATATGGTCAATTTTAAATTCAGACAGCATGTATGCTTAAGTTTGAAGAATGTTCCTAGTTTATACCCTGTATACCAATTTTAAAATTACTTAGGCTGCTGAAAGTTACTACTGATTAGTTCTGCTTTTATGATTAACCATCTATTATATATTTCTACTTGTGAACTTTCACACTGATGTAACTCATTTGAGTGAAGAAAAAATTAGTCCAGGATTTGACTTGTAATCCTCTATATAAGATTTAATGTGTTACAAAGAGTTTTAAGAGGCTAATTACTGGTCAGCTCATTTTAAGTGTGACTCACAGTAGTATCTAGAGCTGGATTCTGTAATCAAAAAAACCTAAGATTTGGGGTGATAGGTAAGGACGAAGAGAAGTAGGGGCATTTGTGGTCAAAAAAGAGCAGAGTCGTCTGCTTTAATTAGGGTTTTGTAGCTTTACTTTTTTATGATTAAGTTTCAGAGGTAGCCTATGTTATTAATTATTTAAGATTAAAAGTGGTTTTGTTAGGGAGGAAGAATATGCAAACACTCATATTCGTGGGTATGATTAATACAGGCTATTGTATGTTTTGCATGGAAGTAAATGTGTAGTAATCATATTCTTAATTATACTTTATACTTGCCTCAGTAACTAATGATTAATGTTAAATAATCTATTGTGATACAATTTCATGAATTTTAAGCTTTCCTTTCAGTTGCATCAGCTGTGACATCTATTTCTGTCCATGTATTTATATATAGTTTTTCTTCAAAGTTTTAATCTTAAAGGAGGCTTCAGAGCAAGTAGTTTTGTGCAAAATGTTTTGTTAGTCTAGTCCAAGGTCTAGTGTCTGCCACTTTAATTTCCTAACATCTAATATAGTTTATAACGTTGTTTTTCTGTGTTCCCTATCTGTACTTTACAAGAACTTGCATTTAATAAAGGAGTGTAGCCTAATCACAGGCTGAATAAAACAGATAAAATTATGTTGCTGAGTGCCACTTCAGTAGTTCAGTGTTCTTGATGGAAGGCTACGTATAATAAACAGAAAAAGCAGGTCAATGTGATTGCTACTGCACTCTTACAGTAGTTCGAATAGAGAATTTTATCATAAAAACATTGGAAATAAAGGGAATAATTCTTACACAGAAATAGGATACTTCATATCCTCTCTGCATTACCCATAGAAATTCTTTACTGATAAGTCAGAGAAATATATTTAAATTATAACACACCAAATAGGTAATTTGTTTCGGTGGTTCTCAATTTATTTCTGGCATTGCTAGAATAGCCTGCCTGTAAATGTAGCTGAAAGGAGTTTTGCTCATCACAGTGTAAATTCAGACTACTGTTTGCTCATTCTTTAGCAGATGAACATGAAAACCAGAAGGGAAACTTTTGCTGGGCTATAGGTGCTGTAAGTCTGGTAAGTACTAGTTTTGAAATCATGGATCAACTACTGGAATCTACTGGCTTTTCTTTTAATTACAATGTCATGTGTGACCAAGAGCTAGATCTACACAATTGCCCTGCAGTTAAGTCCTATAACACTAATAGTTTTGCCATTGACATGGGAAATCAAAGCCGGGGTTTACCTGCTGTGTCCCCTGCAGTGAGAGGGAGAGGAAGGCACCTCGGGCTGCAACCCAGACATATGCAATGGGTGATCTGGGGCTGTCCACTGCCCAGCACTGAACATGGTGTGAGATGGTTGTACAAGCTACATTTGTAAGTTTTGTGGAAGGGCAGGGTTTCCTTTGGACCTGCTGCTTAATATGTAGCTGCAGGAGAGCCTAAATATATTTAGTGTTAGTTCAGTTTATATATGATGAATTAAATCTCATCAGAATAAAATATCAGCTGTTTGTTGTAACAAATTATGCATTTATGTTATATTACACTTTAATGATTTCATGATTACTTTGATAGCTGCTTTCCCACAATTTTTTCTCATTAATGTCAATGTAATCTGCTTATCTCATTTGCCCTTTTATTTTTGCAAACTTTAGGCTTTTTTTGCCCCTCTTCTTTCAGAATTCCCAAATCTTTCACATCTGCATTATATCATGTCTGCATCACATCTTCAGAATATGTATTAATGTTTTGAAGTGTTTCTTACACAGTTTTCTTAATAGTATCAATGCCCATTAAAACTTAAATTTCACTTAACAGTGAAGTGATAAACACCTTTGCAATAAATTCACATCCTTTTACCATTTTAATAGTTATGTCATGCTATTTCTTAAATTCTTTGTCTCTTCTATATCATAATTAACGATTTTATGCTTCCAGTCTAGTTTCAGACAAGACAGTTATAATTTTTTTGAGTTATGTTCATAAAGATTTTGACTTACATAATCAAGGTTTTCAAACTGAGTGTGTGTGTAGTTCTGGCTATATTAACATATATATAAATGTTAATTTCCTGGACTACAACAACTTTCTGTTCGCTTGTGCTTAAGCAAGGCATATAGGACATGATTGCTTGCACCTAGAAAGCAGGTTGCAGTTTATATTTCATTGATCAGTTCACCTTTATCCAATGGAGGAAATTATAAAATAGTTACAAAATTTGTAAAATATATCATATTCTGAATTCAGTTCTGGGTCATGAAATCATGTACACGAGGGCAGAATCAAGAAATGCCTATAGAAAAGGTTATGGAAAATGTAGTAGACATTATAACAACATTCAGTCTGACTCCTATGAATCATATTTCTTTTTATGATTCTCATTCTTTTATTTGATGAACAGTATATATGTAGCTTACAATGAAGGGTATGTGGTTTTGATTTAGTTTTCTATTTAGTTTTCTTATGTTCAGACATTATTCTTCAGTTCTACAAAGATGAGACAGGGAGACTCCATAACAGCAGAGTAACAAATTACAGCTCATCCCTGCTTTTTTCAATTGCGGTAATATAATTCTGTTCTCATTGCTCAAAGTCTAGGAACCAAGTATTTATCACCTTATCAGGAAAACCTCAGCATTTTAACTTCTATTCAGATGTCTAATGAAAATCTTGCAGAAGTTAATAGAAAGTCTTTTGGATAAGCGTCTGTTTTTAATAGCTTCATCTGCTGATGCACTTTAGGATGCTTTTACTAGTAAAAACCTATACCTAGAATTGCCTCCCCCCCTTCTCCCCTCCCGCCTCCCTCAGCTGCAACAGTTGACACATTTCTGTTGGTGAATTGCAGTGCTGCATTTCTGTGGGCTTTCATCTGTTTTTGGAAAGTAAAATTCTTGACTTGCTAAAGGAATGTCAGTTCCCACCAAATACATTTAACAGTTTTAATCATGCTGCCATTGTTAAGAACCCAGTGAAGTCACGATACCTGAAGCAGGAAAACTGATCATGTGTGCTGGGTGCCAAAAACCTTCTCAGTCAAGCCTGTTCTGGTTTGCTTTCCTTCTGCGTCCCTGTTTGTCAGTGTAGTTGAAGACAGGTTTTATGCAGATATGCAACCACTCTACTAGTATGTAGATATCTGTAGCTTAAGTCTTGTGCCCTATCTATAACCCAGTGATTGAGACATTGATCCTAGAAGCATGAATTTAAACACAATCTCTGAACTAGACAATGAAAAGCTTTAAAACAGCTTCCTACATTCCTAGTGTCTGTGTTACTGAGTGAAAGCTAATAGATGAAAACCAGGGTATTCAAAGACTATTCCAGTAAGCCATGTAATCCATACTCATGGGTCCAGCTATGGTCTTTTTAGCATATTCAATTCTAGCTGCATCATTCCTTATTTCTTCTGTTTCTCAGTTCAGCAAAGCGGCATTAGCTGGTGAAACTGTCCTCGTGCCCTTCCTGCTCCAAAATGGAGCCCAAGGTGGGTGAGGAGAAGGAGGTCTTTCCCAGCATACATCTCAAATTGCATTCGCACAAGCTCAGCAGATTCATGGAACAATTTGTATTGTGAAAACCTAGACAGAATTTGCATTGTAACGTATCAGGTAATAAAAATATGTATTTCTGCATTGCATCTTGCAATGCAGTTTAAGTGTTGAGTTATTACTGGCTTGATTGATAGGTGATTCAAAATGAGTGTGTTTTCAAAAAATGTTTGAATGAGGAGTAACTGCAAGACAACTTCAGTCAGTGAGAGTTGCAAATAATAAAAATGGAAGCTTAAAGCAGCAGTTGAAAAGTTTGCGTGGAGTAGAGAAAATGAAACATACAGAAGGAGGAATATTCAGAATACAATACAGTTGAAAGGAAAGCAAAAGATAATCGTGGTAGAAAGATGTCAGTTATGAAGATCTAAGAAAGACTGTTTGGTAAAGTCTTAGAGAGAAGTGACAGTCTGTTCTTTAGAGATTCCCAGCAAAGTGTGAAAATAAATAGGCTTGGATAGGTCTAGAAAAAAATCAAGAAAATACCAAAACTTGTAAGATCATATGGGAACCTGTCCTGGTGTAGCTGAGTCTCTCAGCCTGCATTATGATGGCTGCAAGGAAGTGGAACAGAGGTGGGAATGCAACCCTCCTTTTTTACTTGACCTTAAGTTATTTTATCCATCTATAAAAGGTTTGTAAAAGTTGGAAATGTGAAGATCTCAGGTATGATTAAAATGAAAAGCAGCTGGTAAGTTTCTAAATAAGAATCCAAAGTCATAGCCACACTGCAGTGTTTCTTATTCATTTATTCCTATGTTATTTATACTGTTCCTATACATTTACTGTGTAAAGTACTGCATACAGTATATTTATATGTAAGTATGTATTTTTATATAAATTATATTTGTATGTTCCTTCAGTACTCATGAAACTCTCATTTACTGAACATATTTTGAGGTATATTAGGGCTAATAATGTCTTTTTCTGCTGTTTTGGTTTATTCCAGTGTTCAGATTCATTAGTATAATTTCAGGCATTTATCACAGGATGCCTGTGCTGAGAGAAGCTTAGTTTCTCTGGATGATTCATACTTTGTTGCTGGACAGTGAGTGACACTTTCTGAGGGCAGTCCATCCCAATTTAGAGCTGAATTACCATGTCAAGGTGCTTATCTTTTGCTACTATAATAGAGAAAGCTTTAGATAAATAGGCTGCCAATCTACGAACTCATTTAAATGACTGAATTGCACTGCTGAGTTAGATGTGAGTACAGTTGGTGTGTGTGTATGTGTGGGTCTGGGGTGTTTTTTGTTTGTTTGTCAAGTTGGCTTTTTTCCCCCCAGGAGGTATTCTGAAAAGGTCTGGGTAATCATGTGGGTGCCTGCTTATTGTATATTGTATGTATTGTATAGTATACTTACAGTACTTGTTGATTAGCACAAATCAGGAGCAGAACAGCTTTGCACTTGTGTCTTGGGTGACAGGAAAAAATATACCCTTCACCTTTTAAATTCCCCTGAGAAGTAAGCTTGGTTCTTCTGTATTGATGGGGATGCAGCTAACTCTGCAATACAAAGCAACAGAAAATTCAGTAGTAATTGATATATTTTAAATTAGATAGTGATTAGTGTTATTTATTTATAAGTTGTAAATTTGCCTTTTAATTATGTACGCTGAGAAAACTAAATAATATTACAAGTAGGTAAAGGAAATGAACACTGAATGAAGAGTTGCCAGCTTTTAATTATGCAAATGAGCACCACTGCGGAAGAATTATTTAGTAATCTTTTTGTGCTTAGAATTGCAAATCTATCTCCATGATTATGTTTAGAACAAATGAAACTGGGTTTGTGTAACCCCTTTTCTGTAGATCTTTGCAATTAATGAATTGAGCAGAAGTATCAGTAGTCTTAAGACACTGTATGTCATGTGCAGTGGGTCAGGGTAGTAGAACTGAAATATTACTGCTGATATTCTTCTTGTAGGGGATCCTGTTATATTGTACTACATTACTCAAGAAACAACAATTACCTGTTTTTCTTGATTTGTTTATATTACATTTTTATTAAATGTTTTATTAACTTTTTATAGGTGTATGTTTTTATGTTCTCTTTCTGCTGTGGAGCCCAGTTGGGTATCTACGGCTATGGCTCTTCCCCTATTCTGTCTCCCTCCCTCTTGCTAGATTATTTTCTTGGGGTGCCTTTTTTTCTTTTTTTTTGTCTCGTGAATTCTACAGCCTGGTGCTGCTCTTGCTGGCAGAGTACTTAGCACTCTGGCACTGGCTCAATGAGTAGAGAGTACTGAAAGAGCAGGCTAATTTATAGTCTCTTCACATCACCCTAAAAATGTATCTGAGCTTCAGTAATGCTGGTAGGCAGTAGGAAGTATATTTTTAAAATTCATTGGGAAAAAAAGAATGAATTAAAAGCCCTGCAAAATAGTATTATGACAGAGGGATACATGATGAATAAAGTGCACTTAGGAGATTGTACACTAAACAGTGAATATCCTTTCCTAACCAGGGAAAGAGATGGGAGTTAGGTGAGAGAGCCTTGTCCGTAACTGTCCAGCTTGATTGAGCTTTCCTTTTCTGAGTGAGAGAGAACTCTTGACTTTCTAAGTATAAAAGTCAAACTATGCTATACAAAACACTACACAGGGGCACATGTCTTCCCCAACACTGAAGAACAGGCATATATAGATGAGTAATGGAGGTAGTCTGCCAGCTACCCATACCCAGAAATATTATTTCCTACGTTTCAGTGATTTATCTATGCTACACAAAAAGGACTGATATGAGACATTGCATAACATTGTATAGTATTCATATTTTGTAAATCCTTTTTTTTTTCCCTTTTTTTCCTTTGTGCAGAACGGGGATTGTGGCATGGAAATGCTATTTGGAAAAGAAAAATGTGTGTTTTTAGAGGTGGGAAACCTGAAGTTCAGAATGTGACCAGAACTGACTCTTGCCCATGGGCATTTGGGATAAGATCTCCCAAAATCTAGAAATATCAGTTCTGAAAGGCAGTGTTCCCCAGAATATCATTAAAATATCACCCTTTGATGTCTTCTGCTTTTGCAGTATTTTTTTGGCACTGCCACTTAATGAACAGTGACAGAAAGCACCACATGACAGGCCAGTCTCAGAACATTTTATTTTTATGTCTTGAGCATCCAAGAAGTCTAGCTACTTAGTTTAAGTAAAAAAATTAACCTATATAGGAAATAAGATTCTAAAAGCGTAGCTGTTGTTATTTTGTTTCTTGTCATTTCTCTATATAAGATTGTGGCTAAACAAGGAGTCCAGAGTTAATACTCTGTTAAATTTTAAGGAACTGTATGTCATTTCCTATGGAGTTCAGCTGTAGAGTTTAGCTGATACTTAACTTATGTTAATGATTTATCTTCAATTAACATGGATATGAAATTTTAGTTATCAAATTTGAAATGCTAGTGGGAGGACAAGTAGTTAAAATGGGGAAATTATTTTTATAGAAAAATAAAGATTCCAATAAATTAACAAGTCTAATATCCAAACAAGCCCTTTCTCAAGATAGGAAGGAGAATTTGCTGTAAAAATTATGTGGAAGTTGGCATCCAACATACACTGTGAGTGAAACACAGCAAAAGAAACCATGTACTTTGATTCACCAGATCAACTCTCGTAATGAAGCGTTGCACAATATGTGTTCTTTGCTCTCAATGGGGAAGCTGTGGTGTGAAAATGTTCCAAATTTCACAACTTTTAGGAAGTTTTGCACTTCTCAGGTAGTTTGTTTATTTTTAGTTAAATATTCTGCTCAATACAAAATCATAAGACAGATTTCATTCTTATGTCAGTTATGAGGACTGCTCATTTGTTTGATAAGCATGAACAAGACAGTGAAAACCACCACAATGTTTGTCTAA
This sequence comes from Phoebastria nigripes, assembly GCA_035582835.1. Lineage (NCBI taxonomy): Eukaryota > Metazoa > Chordata > Aves > Procellariiformes > Diomedeidae > Phoebastria > Phoebastria nigripes. The sequence goes on along the minus strand of JAYKAV010003312.1, from coordinate 267,307 downwards.
ATGGAAAAACCATAGAAGCATTTTTTTGTATTTGATTGCATGTTCTGCTCAGGCCTTTAAGGCACTCACTTGGTTTGGAGAACATTAAGATTCTCTACATTATGTTTACTATCTTAATAAATCTTTCTTGTTCAGAATAATGTTTCCTCTTGTTTCCCTATCCTTTATTTCTCCTATCTCCTCCATACATAAAATTTATCTGTTTAGAGCTTTATCCTTTAATTATTACGCTCTTTCAATCTGATATATTTATTTATACGTTTAAGTACATTTACTACCTTTCTGTTACTAGTGGGTTTTGCAGCATGTTTTTCACTATTATCAGTCTGAAAGTATTGCAAGCTTGATTTCTACACAAGTCAAAAGTTAAATAAAGAAGAGAGATCGTGGTGTCTCCACTGAACTCTGGAAGTTTTGCAGGGATCATCTTCATTTTATGGTTGGGCTACATACAGAAACTGTTCTTTCAAATGATCATTGTAACCTTGCTCTTGCTCTCTGTTTTTTTCTTGCCATCACCTACTATGGCTGTTTTAAGTCTGCCATATGGGAATGGCTAGTACAAATCTGAGGTCTTGGCACCACAAACACTCACCAAAAACCCCTCCTCACTCTAAGCACCTTAAAATTCAGATATATGTTTCTACTTGGTGCATACATAATATAAAATTGTTCCTCATAAGACTTATTAAACGTTATAATGTTTGGGAGAAATAAAGGATAGGGAAACAGACCAAAACATTATTCTGAACAGGAAAGATTTATTAAGATAGCAAACATAAGTGTAGAGAAGTTTATTGTTGTCCACCATTAATTTTGAATGGTTCTGCTGAGATTATTATTAGCATAGAAATAAACATGACCACTCACTCATTCAGGATATTGTCCATGAACAGGTTCTATTTACTGAACAAGTTCATTGTAATGTGTTACAGGACATTGTAACTGCTTGGTATTTTGTTCACCTTTTGACATGTCCAAAAACATAAATTGCGGGTTTGTGTTTGCTTTTCCTGTAAGAGCTCTAAAACCTGTCGTGAATTATTTATACATGCAGCCATCAATACAATTCAGTAGCCAAAGTCATGCTTGCATGTAGCTCTGGACAGGGAAATTGAGTCTAGTGATTGGAAAAAGGAATTTACCATGCTGCTAGCTCTTGCATCCATGAAGAAATAAACATTCTTCACTGTTCCAAATACTGATAAATTTTCAATTTCAGCTTTGATTGTCATTATCATTTATTCTCATAAATTCCAAGAAATGAAATGTTCAAGGCTGGAAAAAACTCATTGTAATATTAGTTCTGCTACATTCAGATTTAAAAAACAGTAAGGGCATATTCACAGCAAATATTACGAGATTTTACATTGTTCTTGCTATTAGGTTAGTCAGCAGCAGCATGCTTTTTTCTCCTTATGCTTTTTCAACAGAGGCATTGCTGTTATTTAGAGGAAGGCTGGCATAGCATTGATATGTTCTGCTCATTACCTGTTGATGTATAGGATAAAGAAATATATACTGACAAAGTGTGAAAAAGTAATGGTTATTTGCTCTACTGAATTGAGAAAATAATGCTCAGTCATTAGAAAGAAATTTCGGCCTGTGGGTGGGTATAATTCTCTCTTTTGCTTCATTTGCTTCTAGCTGGAGATGTACTAATTTGGAGTCTGGGCAATGAGCGACTTTGGTCATTCCTTGCAATTTAGAAAGACTTGGGGAAGATGGAAAATGCTTCTTCTAGAAATTGTGTGTTTTATAAGGGAGAAGTTAAAATAGGAAACTAGAATAGTTAGTGCTATTAGTGCCAATAGTGCTAGGGAAAAAGGAAGATTTTCTAGGTTCAAAGGGATAGCTCATCTTTTTTATGTACAATATAAGAAATATAATATRTAATTATTTTCCATTTGATGAAGGGTATTATTACAGGATACTTGGTGTCCTGCGTATCAAAGCTGTGGGTGGTTGAAGATAGTTTAAACAGTTACTGTTTGCCTCTGTTCATTTAGGATTCATGAATTTCTCATCTAAGCAGAAGTGTATGCGTTTCATGAAAAGGAAGAGAAATATGTCATTTTTAGAAGCTCCTTAGCTTAAAGACCAAAACCGAAATTAATGAATGACATAAAAAAACTTACACATAAAAAACTGTGGAAAAACACATTTCCCACAGGACTTTCAATTACACATAATCTTATTATCACAACTTTAATGTTTCTGTCCATATGCATATGCAGCTTTAGGGATTTTTTTTTTTTTAAATATGCAAAATAAAAGTCACAACTGCCTCTTATCTAATTATATTTTTTTCTTTTTTTTACAAAATTAATTTAAATAGCTTTCCAAAAGGGATGTATGTAATGTCAACTGTTCCTTTCAAAGGCTTATGGTGGTGAAATGTAACAACTCCGGAAAATTCTAAATAAATTCTAGTTGTTGTAGTTGGCTGGTGAGAAGATTGAAAAAACTGAATAGATTCCTTTTCTCCTCTGTCAAATTTCTGTGCCTAATTTTTATTAGTTTAGTTGTCAGTGTGGTAAAATCTCATGTTAGTTACCAGCTCCATATATAAATAAGTGAGCATAATTCCTTAATTTAAAAAGCCTACATACCTTGTATAAGTTTTGCTGTATTTGGGAGGGGGTTTTTTTGGGTGTGTTTTGTTGGGTTTTTTGTTTGTATGTTTGGTTGGTTGGGTTTTTTTGCAATTCCTGACACTAGTCTGAAGAGTCTTGATATTTCAATATGACCTAGACCTCAGAATTCAATCAATCCTCCTGTTTAACTGATGTTTCTCCCAGAATAATCCAAGGCTACAAATAATGCTAAGGAGGATCAGAACTGAATACATGGTTCATTAATGTGTCCTTGGAGTGTTGATGAATTTCTCTAGAATTTCTCTCAAATTCATTGTCAGAGTAGAGCTTTATTTCATGGTTGTGAGTGAGCTACTTGCCACTGCTTGCCACACTGCTAATGTATTCCTGAAATTTGCCAGCATCCTATTTTATAGTTTCATATTCAACTCTTTACCAGGTATTTGAGGAGCTTTAAAATGTTTTGATAACTTTGTAATTGTAAAGCTGGTGCTCCATTTCCTTTCTTTTTTTTTTTTTTTTTTTTTTTTTTTTTTTTTTTTTTTTTAAATTTTTTTTTAAACATGCATCTTGTGATTTGAATAAAACTTGAATTTTCTAGAAAATGTTGCTATTTCTAAGATTGTATTAAACTAGTCACTGACTCAGTTGATTCAAAATATTTACATACTGCATTTGTTAACTTTTTATTGTAAAAAATAAACATGGACATTTTTATTTGTTAACTTATAAGTCCTTATGCTTGTATAATTACTTGGTCACCTCTCAAAAAATTAGTACTGTCATAGCTGAATCCTACATTCTCCATTTAGTCAGCCAAGACTGATTCATGACTATAAGGACCTTCTTAAAGTGGTTGTGCTGTTCTGAAAAATTCAGAAATTTATGTACTGTTTTGTGTATTGTCTTTTGAAATGGCTAAACAACTTATACAACATGGGGAAATGAAATGCATGCAGATTTCTTTTCTTGATTTTCACGTAAATTGTTCGTTTCTTTTTCCTGTATTATTTGATTTTTGTTCTTATTATTGCAGCAGCACTTACATAATGAAATGTCATGTAAGATTTTTTTTTCCATTTCATGGTTGAATTTTGAAGGGTTAATAACTCCCCATATAATTTGCATTGAGGCAAAACTTGACACTGAAGAACCTTCTGCAAACATACGTTATTTTTTGATTTTTTTGTGATTTGAAGGATTGTAAGTATTCTTAATTAAGAAAAAAAAAAAAAAAATCAGTATTTCAGACTTTTTCTTCTCCTGCAAAGCAAACATGTCTGAAATATATGATATGAAATGTAATAGATGCTTTCTTTGTAACCTGTCTACATTCCATCCAAAAAAGGGGAGGGAATCAAAATTTAAAACAATAAAAATAAAAATATTTGATACAGAATATAATGTCTGCTGGTGCAGGCGAGAAGCCCAGGATCAGCTTATGCATCAGTTTAATCCTATAAAAGTTTAAAAAAGATTGCTGCACAGGCCATTTCATCTCAGGCAGTTGTGAAAAGTTGTGTTGAAGCCAGGAGATATATTGCTATTCCACTATGAGTATCTTCATAGTGATGTGTTATCTCAAAAATAGACTTTTATTAGGGTAAGATTCCACCTACATCTTGAGGGTTGCATTTTATTATTTGGAATATCGTAAGCCTGCAAGAAGAATGCTCTGGAGATCTTACTAATAAAAATAAATGAATAATACAAAAGTTATTTTTGTAAAGGAAACAGGCCTAAAGGTTACTTCTGGAATCTAAGGTGTTCCAAAATTATGTTAATTCTGGGGAGACTTTTCTAACCTCTTGAAAAGATGTATTCTTTCAAGGTGTTTCATTTGCCATTATAATTTATGGTGTTATTTTAGTAAATGTTGACTTTACAAATACATTGTACACATTGTACTGGGTTAAAATATTAATTTTATTGGTAATCTAAACTGTAATAATTTTATAGCATTTATTTTGGTCATTTTGACTTTGCTAAACAGTTCAGAGAAATATTGCTATTGCTACGCCGGAAGGAGGACCCGGGGAACTACAGGCCTGTCAGCCTGACCTCGGTGCCGGGGAAGGTTATGGAGCGGTTCATCTTGAGGGCGCTCGCAAGCCATGTGCGGGACAA
>JAYKAV010003312.1:191997-250900 GCA_035582835.1 Phoebastria nigripes | reverse complement strand
TCTGACTATTGAAGACTGAGGCAAAGAAGGCATTAAGTACCTCAGCCTTTTCCTCATCCTCGGTGACAACGTTCCCCCCGGCATCCAATAAAGGATGGAGGTTCTCCTTGGCTCTCTTTTTGTCCTTAATGTATTAGTAAAAACATTTTTTGTTGTCTCTAACGACAGTGGCCAGATTGCATTCTAGCTTGGCTTTTGCCTTTCTGATTTCCTCTCTGCATGACCTGACGAGATCCCTGTACTCTTCTTGAGTCACCTGCCCCTTCTTCCACAGGTGGTAAACGCTCCTTTTTTTCCTGAGTCGCAGCAAGAGCTCCCCGTTCAGCCAGGCCGGTCGTCTTCCCCGCCCGTTCTTCTTACAGCACATGAGGACAGCCTGCTCCTGCGCCTTCAAGACTTCCTTCTTGAAGAACGTCCAGCCTTCCTGGACCCCTTTGCCCTTCAGGACTGCCTCCCAAGGGACTCTCTCAACCAGTGCCCTGAACAGGCCAAGGTCCGCCCTCCGGAAGTCCATGGTAGCGGTTTTGCTGGCCCCCCTCCTTACTTCACCAAGAATTGARAATTCTATCATTTCATGGTCGCTAAGGCCAAGACGGCCTCCGACCACCACATCTCCCACCAGTCCTTTATGACAAAAGAAAAAAAAGTTTTATTTAACTACTTGTACTTACTTCTGAAACAATTTTTTGTATTGTTTTTTCTTTTTTTTTAATAAATAGTATTTATTAAAACATGTACATGTACTTTGGAGAGATCTGATCACTAAATTTGGAAGTTTTCATGCACAATGAGATTTTTTTAAAAACCAGAGATTCTGATGTCTCTGAATTAAGGCTACAGATGGAGATTAGATTTTCACTTCAGACCATTTTAAACTATATTTGTGGTTGGCAGACCTTATTAAGGTTAGATGTATCCTAAATCAAATGTGACAACTAATTAATTAATTCTGGGCACATTGTTCTCTCCTATTCTTCTCCTTGCCTCCTTGTTTTCACTGCTTCCTTGTTTTTCTGGAAATAAGCAGGAAATTTTTGCCCAAATGACAACAGTGATCAGAACAATTATATGACTGAAGGGAGGGAGTGGGCATGCTGTGTTTAGGAGCTTAAGGGTCCTCCTGTCCTCCTGCCAGTAATACGTATTGAGACTGATACTGTGCTTGCCCAACTTAATTATTTCTAAATATCCCTGGATCAGAAGAACATTTTTAGTCTTACCTGGCAGTTGTTGCATCAAACTTGGGCAGTGTGGAGACTTGCAGTTTTTATAAATGTAAGCTATACTTTCAGATGACATATTTAAAAACTTTTTGAATTTTATTTTAAGATCATATGTATTAAAAGAAAAAACTAAATCCTTTTTGCAACACTGTGATAATATTTTAAGGTGTTATAACACTTAATTATTGTATAAAAATATTGATAATGTATCTACTTTTCAAACAGCAACAAGTCATTAGTTATAAGCTCAGAAGAAATGCCTACAAGGAGCAGTTTTTAAATAGTGTAGGATGGTGACTTATCCACAGTAATATCATTATAGTCATGATTTTGAGAGATACTTGTGTCAATTCGGAATTTATATGAAGAAGATAGAAATCCATAGGTTGTAAGCTAATTACCCACAAAAATTTTGATTTGGATGTGCTTTTTGTTTAAAACAACTAATCAAATATGAAAACTGAGTTTTATACTGATTAAAACCACAATAGGTCTTAACAGCTCCCTTGTGAATCCATCCATTCATACTATTATCCCCCTGAATCATGAACACACTGTGAATATCTACAAAAACTATTTTGTAGTGAAGTATTGCTATTAGAGGCTTCTGAATTCATACCATAATTGTGCTTCCTACATGTTTTATACAGGCATGTGTATATAATTATATTTTACTAAAATGTACTAACACAGTACATTCAACACAGAAACTTCAACAGCACACAAACAGGTCAAAAATCAATTGCCAGTGTATCATAAGTACACTATTGACTGTAGAGAATGATAGCAGAACACTATTGAGTATTGATTTTAAGTTCAGGCATCTCTTCAACAGTCAGTAAAGACATGCTCTGTCGCTCTTGCAGTAGAAACAGCTTGCTTCTTTTCTTACCTATAATGTTTCCTAATTGTCATAAATAAGCTCCTTGTTATGCTGCTTTTATGTATTTTTTCCCCCCTCCTTTCTCTTTCTTTTTGTTCACTGTTGTTACTTTTATAGCGTACATAACTCGTTTTATGGCACAGTAATTGAAATACAGCTAAAGTGTATTTTACTTTTTTTACATTGTGGAGTGTAGAAAATACACAGTGGCGGGCTTCCCTGTGTGTGATGCTATAGGTAGAATTAGGCAGGCTAAGCAAGTTGTGGTTTCTTTCTTTTCTACACAGAAACATGTATTTTTTTTTCCTCTCTCTCTCATTTGGACTGGCAAGGAGTGCAGAAGTAGCATACAAGGATTGCATCCATAGCCATGTCTGGCCATTTAATTTCAACCTCTTAATTGTCCTTTCTGCTGCGTGTCGCTGGAACTCGCAGCTTGGATGACTAAGTGAAATATGCTGTTTGTGTAGGACTCTGCAGTGGCTTGTTGCTTTCAGTATTAACCGAGTTTGTGTGTATATTTAGGCATATATCCTCAATACCCATTGGCATCTTCATTTTTTTCCCACTGGTTTTGAAATAACAGTTTTTTAGAAAAGGGTGGAGTCAGGACATAAAGATCTTTATTTAGCTGAAATAATGATACAATGGGGGACTCGATTCCTCTGTTTATTCCAAATCGTTATAAGGTATAGTTGCCTTTAGTGCCTTTCAGTTCTTTTCCATTGCAAGGCTCTATCACCAGTCTTGAGCAAATAATATGATAAATGATTCAAATGAACAAACAGTACAGTGAAAAAARTTGCAGCAGGAAATCTTTACTGACAAATATAAAACAAATATAAATATATTTTTGCAGGTAGTAATTCTTACACCTTGAAGAATCTGCCTCATCATGAAAAGAGTAGAAAGGAAAATTCCTGCTCAAAAAAAAGGAATTTCTTAGAGAAGAATATGTTATCTTTATCTTTACACAGAACTGGTTTTCCAAGGAGTCAGATAATCAGAGTATGCTGATATACCTGACCTAGAAATTTAAACTGCAATTTTAAATTCATTCCCTCTCTAGGACAGAGGCCCCACTTTTAGTTGTATATGTGCCAGATTTCCTTGAAAACATTTCCCACGGATCTCACGAGGTAGTGTCCCAGAAACTTGACTTTTAAGGCAAGAATGACTCACTTTCTATAGACTGAATGCATAAGACACAAAGTAGGGGTAAAAGTTACTTGCTAACCAATTTTGTCACTGTTTCAGAGAGTAGAGTATTTCAGTGGTATTTTCTAATACGATAAAGTAGAACTTTATTTCATTTCTTTTGGCAACAGACACTTCGTAATTGAAGCAAATTATAATTAAAGGATGCAATAAATGTCTCCTTTAAGCATAAATATTTTTCAACTTTTTTTTAACTTTTATCCATATTAAATCAGACCAGTTAGCCTTTCTCAGGAACAATGCTGCTCATCATTAAATGGATATAAGCTTATATCGCACTACTTCACATTCTCCTATACTAAGTATAATACAGACAATGAAAAGCCCAGAAGAAAAATTTTTGTATTCACTGGGTGAAATATCTTCCCATACAGAGGGCTCAGGGAAAAACTTAGCAGTTTCATTTTTTTGGTCTGTCTGAAATTTAAGAGCCTGTATGATAAAATGAGATGCTTCTTACATAAACAAGAAGATCAATCTAAGCTCTCTGAGGGAAACGTATTATGAATGATAGTGGTTACTCTGCTTTTTTTTGTCTGCTACATTGATTTATGCGCTATAAATGTTTGATTTCAGTCTAGATATATGAAAATGGGACTAGTGTAACATAGCACGCATAGATTTTATTTAATTTAGCAGGCCATAATATCACTAAAATTTTGCGTTGAAATATTTACTGACTGCAAAAACCAGGCATATTGTTCTAAAACAAAGCAGTAAGCCTATTCCTGGAGTTAAAAAACAAAATCAGTTTTTGATATCTTTAGATCTCGTAAGCAAATTAATTGCCTTTTAGGCTTTATAATTCCAGAAGGGGTTGATTACCCACTCTTTTCCAGTGTTTTGAATAAATAAATAAAAATTCTTATCCAGTCATAGAGTCCTGAAGATGTGGGCATTACTTTTCCAGCCTAGGTGTACGTATTATAAGTTTACACATGAACAGCACAATACTGCCTTTCTGATAATGACTGGCATTGTAGGCTCAGGGAAAAACGGTACTTTGGGGCTGACATTTCTCTTTGTCACACGTGCATTTGTAGTACTTACTGTCGATATTTTATTTTCAGAGATTTTGTTTTCCAGAGATGGCTTAGCGAAAAAAAATGAAGCCACTGATGGTTGAACGTGTGCTTGGTGTACGAATGTGGAAGAGGTCGGAGGTGACTGAAGACCTTGTGCTTGGTTACAGGGGTAGAGGCTTCAGATGGGAGAAGTCTACACTATTTTGGCAAAGCTCATAGCAAGCTTTACATACGCTAAGGTTTGAGGAGGAATTGTGCTTCATTAGACAGCCTAACAAGTAGCTGTGCAATGCTTCACTACTCCAGTAGCAGTTTCCAGTGATGAGTATGTAAGGTGAAGCCCTTCTAGAGAATTTAGAAACAGAGTATGGTAATCGCTGTACCTCCACTAGCTAGAATCTGTGTGCAGAAATTGAGTGATTGACTCTTAATACTCACTTTAGAAGCCAAAGATAATTCACATCTATCTATCTCTTTTTTGTCAGTCCAGTTGTTTTTCTTCTTTTTTCCTTTTCTTTGTGAGGTATCAGAAATGAAGTATTTGAAGTTCTGTCTCGTCTGAGGTGTAGAAATAGTGTTATTACTCTCCTTTACAGTATGATACTTTTAACTATGAATTCTGAAAATGATTGCTATTCTTGTCTGTGCCAAACCCTCTTGGCTCCACTTACCTTTTTTCCTGTTCACCACCAGCCTTGCTTTTCCTGGTGCCTTTGATGATTTCTAAAATTGTTTTTTCCACTTAACAACTGACTTTTTAGTCTCAGTTTATTTCTGAGAACCAGCTTGCATTTTTAAATAAAAAATTGCTGTATGATTATTTTAGCGTTCATAATACTAGGATTTTTAAAGTTCACTGTCATTTGTGTGAATAAATGATGCTGTGTACCATTCCCTGAAGTTTTTAATGAAAATATTAAGTAAAAAGAGACTCACAATTGCTTCATCCAATCAGGTAATTCATTAATCAGTTCAGCAAAATATCCTTATATGATGTCATAGCTAATCCACTGGAAATTAGTTTTGCAAAACATTTATGAGCACTAGTGTAAATGTTTTATGGAACCATGTTTGCATATTTTTCTTAGTTCTATTGTTAATTTTTAGGTCATTATTTTCCATTGTGCATTTCATTAGGAAGTCAATTATTCTTCGAAACAGATATGTGAAGTGTTTACATTTTACCTCTTTTTCCTCATTAATAAATACTTTCTGAAAGGATCCTGATTTGTTGACCAACATTTCTGCTAAACAACCCCCCCTAAATTAATCAAGTATTTAGTTGTTGCTGCTTACTTTCATAGGCCTACTCCACTGTTCTTCATCAAAAGCTCAGTATATATGTTAGCTAATGCCCATAATTCCCTGAGATGTATATTTCCTATGCTTGATTTGTATTTCTTCAACCTCTCTTAACTATTCTTTTATCCGACTTCATAGGAACTATTTTTCATGATCTCTCATGAGTTATATATTGAAAACAAAAACAAACCCAGGAATTCAGCATCATAATGATACTGTGCTGATTACTCATTTGGAGGCTTACCGTTGTGTAAGATTGCACAATAGGTTGATGTTCACCAAATAGATTCCTGTCTCCAATGATGTATTTATGTCATGCATCAAAAAAATCCCAACCAAATACAATCAAGGCTTCAAGAAAATATTCTCTCATTGGTTAGTCAGTGGGATTTTGCTTGCCAACTTCTTTTCTGTATTTATATAGTACTAACCTTTAAAATGATCTGTTCTAAATTTTAAAAACACAGTCTACCTGCTTATTCACTCTGATTCCAAAACTCTAGCACCATTTTAATTATTTGTTCAGGTAATATGAATTTCCTGATGTAACTGCTGTATAAAAGCTATGTCTATTAATTATTAGTAGTTAACTATTGTACGAAGGACAGCAATTTTCCCAGCATCAGCAAAGTGATAAGATTAGAGTAATGCTTCTGCACGTTCCAGATTCCTCTTTGTTAACTACTGTCTTCAGTTCAGGAAATTAAATTAGTTTGTTAAGAACTTTGATACATATAGAATACTATAGTGTATATTTAAAAGTTTTGGACTGTGTTTTTCACAGTTATCAGTGTACCTTCCAGTAATGCATTATTAGGCTAATGGGTTTTATTTCTATCTTTCTATAAGGAGGATAATGGAATGTCATAGAATTTGTTATTAAATACTACATTCCTGTTATTTAATTGCGCTAGAAAAGCTAAGATTGAAGAGATGTGAGTTTTAAGTTTTGCAGTATGGTATGGTTTGTGATAGCCTCCAGTAGTTTTTGCAATTAGATAGTGAGGATGTTGATTCTCTAGTTGCATGTAATCCTCCTTGACAAAATGCTGATTATGTCTCCAGCAAATTAGTCTTTTTGAATCTGAATGCTAGAAGAAGTAAATAAAGACCAAAATGGCTTTTAAGCCTGATCATGGGTTACTTGAAGAGATGGGAGGCTGAGAAAAGAAAGCAATTTCAGTAGCCATTTTAGAAATTAAGCAGGAGATTGTTTTTGGAAACAGTGCTACTTTAAGTCATGTTGCATGGGACTCAGACCACAAGCCATGAATTAGAAATGGCGGTCATAATCCAACAGCAAATTATAGGGTCACCAAATATTATAATGAGATTTCTCACATTAACTGTTAAATCCCCAGTATTTTACAGAACTCATAAAGAAGACAGATTTTTGTATTTCTGCAGCTCCCAAGTACCTTTTCAGGTGTCCAAGAAAGCAGTTCTCTTAACAACACAGATATACATGGGCTGGATGCATGGCATTTATCAAACATCCTATTCGGTTAATCTGAACAAATGTACGGTGGAGAATCAGTCTGTTTTATTAAGTCTCTGTGTTGTGGATGTCACATAGTATGTCATGCAGTCTGTCACATGGTGCATATAGACTTAGGAAGACATAGAGATTCATTTATCCACGCTATAAAATAATTACCCACTGCTTGTTCCAGTAGAAAAATACTGTTTATGTGTGACTCACTTGCCTGAGGAATTAGGTGTCTGCAACTGGTGTTGCCTATAAAATGCAACAAAGAAAAAGATGCCTTGCTCTGAAGGAGAAGTCACAGTTTGGAGAGGAGGGACAAGGAGTGGGATGTTTAATTTCTAAGAGGACTCTGGTCAGAATCCCTGAAATATTTCAGATAACTAAGGAAGCTGAGTCAAGAAAATAATTGTAAGCATTTATTATTTTCAGTGTGTTTATTTATGATGTTGTTGCAAGGAATGGAAGGCTTTGGAACCCTAAAAATGCTAAGTTCCCTGTTGCTTTAGCAGATGTGGGAGAGCTTGACAGGGACATTGGGAGTGGAAGGAATGGCTAGTGTTAGGGCAATGATGAGGTCATTTTCTATAAAGGGATAACTGCCTCAATAAATAATATGCTGAAGTTAGTGAGGAATTAGCTTTACATAGAGCTGGAGTTTACTGTGGAATGGCCCTAGAGACTTAAGTCAAGATCCTAAATCTGTTAATGTCTGGAAGCAGGAAGTCTTCAAAGGCTGCATCACTAGAAGTTTGCAGAAAGAGGAGATAATAGACCAAGAAATAGGATGCATCCACCAAAAATGAGTGTTGCCAAGGAAAAATGCATCAATACAGTAGGAATTTTCTTAAGTGTTAGAGGCTCTATTTTCAGACTTTAATATCAACTATCAGTAAGTCTGTTGATCAGAGATATAAAATCTAGGAATTCTTTGTAGAGAATATTCCTCATCAGAAATACAATATAGAGAAAGAGTTTCAGTATGCTGAATTGGATTTTTGCAAACGCTGCCTTTCTACATAGTTAATCACCACAAGTAAGAGAGGAACTATTCTGAACGTTTCTGATCAGAAGGCTTGATCCATTGATACAAACATGGGTGAAGTATAGGAAGTTGATCAAATGGGAGATTCTTTTCTGGTTCCACCGTACTTCCAGCATCTTGCCTCTGCCACACTTACAAAGTTTATCATTCATGTTGAGATGCTGGTGAGAGTGTTCATGAATGACTCTTAATTACTGGTGAGCTTACACTAGCCAAATTAACTCTGAATAATAACATACGTTGTTTATTAATCTGACAGACTTTATTTAAAGGAAACTATGGAGGCTTTCGCTTATTGATAAGACAAGTGCGATAGGGTGGTAAAGGGAAACTATTGAAGAAATAATCTCTTCCCTTTCTTTGTATTTTTTTTTTGTTGTGTTACTGAGGATTTTTGCTGACTCTGGAAGTTTCATGAATTTCCTAGATTGTGCTCAGTAAGAGTTTCTTCTTGCTTTTTGACAGTCACAGCCAGCTTCTAGGGTATGCAAAGGTGTTTTCTGCTGATGCACTAGCTGCCTTCCCAAAATACACAGAGAATTAGCTTACTTTTGCCAATTTTAACAGTGAATGTTTGGCTTCTCTCCCAGTTCTTTGTTTACTGCAAAATTTGTTGCTTCTTGAGCCACAGTTCTTTCTCTTCTCCTTTTTTTGGTGTTTTTCTTCTTTTCTTTCCATACATTCTTCCTTTGCATAACTGTACTGACTGGATCATTCCAATCTTCCTCACAGCTCATTAAGTAGGCTTTTCCCCCTTGTCCATGGATATCTAATTAGTTATAAATTCCAGTCTGAATCACTTGTAGGGCTAAAACAGACTTCTGGAGGATATCTGCTTGTTGTTCTGTCTTTTGATAGCTGTCTCCACACTAGCATCTTCAAAAATCTTTGTTTTCCAGTCTTTTTCTTCTTCCAGATCATTAAGGAATTTGTCTGTCTCTCTTTTCTGTACCTAATCTCCCTTGAATATCCTGTTCACAAGAATCATACTGAGTAATGATATCTGAGTTACATAGTCTTCAACAAATCAAGTGTTTCATGTTTGTCAATTTTCCATTTTGCTGACCCTAGCTTCTTGCAGGGACAGACAGCTGCACACTGTCTATTCATAAAGCTGGCTCAGTATAGTTACAGAGAAGAGCAGTTATTTTTTCTTCCATTCTTCCAACAGTGCTTACAAGTATCTTAGAAGATAAAATGGCGTAGGCACTGGATCCTCCTTCAGTTTCTTCTTAGTGTAAAAAGAAGGCTTCGTTTGTTCAATTCCAAACAGTCTTCTCTTCATCAAGCTATATTGATTCTTTTTTCTTTTCACAGCAGGGAGAACACATTATATGTAGGGTGAGTCTCATTTAATTTTTGTTACTCATTTGAGGAAAGTCAGGAAAAACCTCCACCTGCATTAGACTATCAAAGGATTTAGCCCAGTTTCCTCCACTAAAGAACTGAAGGTAGTTGAATGCGGTAAAGATGAGATATAGATGAGATATAGATGACCACCTGAATCTCTCTAGATTTCCCACAGTGCTTGAAAGGATTGGAGATTTTTACCCCAGAAATTATTTGAGTTCAGTTCTATTGTTTAACCCATGATGTTAGCACCATCCTTTTGATTGCTTAAAAAAAAAAAAAAAGGGAAAAAAAAAGAAAAGGAAAAAGATTAGCTCAGTATTGCCTGCCAACTTAGCTAGTTAATGTGTTAATGTGCCTGGCAGAAATGTGACATTTAATCATTACATATTAAATGTCTTCATTATTAGCAAGTTCTTGGAACCCCAGCTCAATAAGGAAATAACTCTTGTGTGGTTGAGCTTCCATCCACAGTGCTTTGGATCCTGCTAAATCTGAACAGATTGACTGTTAGGGAATGAATGTGCTTCTGCATGCATTTTCTGGAAGGAGAAAATGCAAACAGAAATGGAATGGAGAAAGTGAAAATGTGGAGATAATTAGAAGAATAAAATAAAGCATGTGCTTCCATTTTTGATGAAAAAAATTTCCAAGGTGAAAATTTTGCCAAGGTGATTTAGGAGTTTAGATCTCCTTTTCCAAAGGAATATTATGCCTTTAATACTGTCAACCACATTTAGAATAGGTCTTGAAAATATTGTCAAAATGTTTTTCACCTTGGGATCTTACGTCATTTAGGAGCTTTCAAACATACCTATTATGTTTCTTTCCAAAATATCAACTAAAATCTGAAAAGAAAGTCAAAGTTCTTTTGCTTTTTAAAACATAGAACTGAATTGTTTAGTTATTAAAGATAGTTTTAGAAGTGCAGCAAACAATAATTCCAAATTTCATGTAATAAAAAAGTGGACATTACTCCACTGTTGTATTTGTAGTGCTTTTTTCAGATCATTGAGGAAGATGATTCTGAAGGTTACTCTCACTCGAAAGTTTTACAAATTGCACTTCATGTTCAGCATCTGTTGGTATGGGATTTTTTGTGCGAGATGTCATTGGTCGTGTGGGTGCTGGAAAGATGAGAAGACTTTTGTTACAGTATTAAAATGCCATGGTTGTTGTTTATAAAGAGGTAGGCACAGGTACAGGCCATCACTGTGAAACCCCATTTATAAATTATGAGACTACTAATCACAGGAAACAGTTACATCCATTAGTAACAAGGAAGATGAGGAAGCTTAATGTAAGGGAGGAAACGCCGAAGACAAAAGGGGAAACAAATTAGGGACTTGGTCCTATATATCATATTAAATTAAAAACATGTAAACTTAAGCAATGGAGCTGTAATTTCATTTTAGATTCCTGGTGTCTGCAGATACAACTCGGGTGTTCTCCATTACTTTGTGGTATCATCTGAAATACATGGACAAATTATAGATTAATAACTGAAATCTGTATTTATCTTCTGTTTGTTTCTCCAACCATTTTCATCAATGCAATTTCATTAAAATACTCTTAGAGTATTTTGAGCATTGGGTTGTTCATGAATGTTATCTCAGCACAATCGTGGTAACCAAAATGTTAATATTTATCCCATGGTAAAACACACCTGTTGTTATAATTTTTAATTTTTTTTCTTTTAGACTGGAGCAGGACCCCATGTTGGTAGGTGCTATAAAATGAGAGATTACTATATATATATATATATATGTATTTTTTTAATCTAATTCTGGCAATGTGATCTATTTTCTTCTATTAAGATAAATTCTGCTATTTTCTGGATGTACTCTATCAGGCAGACAGGTGAAATATAGCTTATATTTTTAGAGCTGTGGATAGCAGTAAGATTTGATCCATGCTTTTGTTCTTGTAAGACCAAGACTTTTGTTTGCATATTGATATCGTTATAATTACTATCAATTAAGAAATCTTCTGAAAGGATGGGGAATCGGATTCATATTGAATATGAGGTCATCAAATTCACGTTAAGATTAAAAAGTGGTGAATTAAAAGCTCAGTGTCACTTTGGGATGTGGTATTGTTGCCTACTTAGATCACAGAAGAAGCTCAACGAGTACAAGTCAAACCTGAAATGTAATCCTTGTCTTTTTAAGGCATACTCCTGTTCTTCATATCATAGCGCTTACTCAGTGCGGCTTGTTCTGTACTCTTTAATATCTGGTCTATGTATTTGAATTAACAGAGATGTACATGTTAGGCCAGAAGAGACATGCTTGTGGCTTTAGATCTACAGGCATTTGTTTCCCAGCCATACAGCAGAGTTCCACTACATGTGTATGCAAATAAGAGGAAAAGGAACAGTACTTAAAAGCTTGTTCTTCATCTTTCTAGCAATCCAGTATTTGGTTCACATTTCCCATCTCTTTCCTGTTCTTTGATTGTGGACTACATGATTATCGCACCACATGAATGTTAGACTTCAACCTACAGGTAGGAACAAACTAGTTAAAGAGGATGTTTCCTCTCATAGTTCAATCATGTTCTTATGTTCATTCTACCTGTTTCTTCCAGTCCAGCTGAGTTTGTTTCCCTTGGTGAATCTGCCACTCTTAAAACTTCTTTCCTGACTCTTGAAGATTACACTTTCCTATGCCACCATCTACTAGAACTGGTTTTACCAAATGTATCACTCACAGAGGAAAGCTAGTGCCAGTTTGTGTGAAGCTACTGAAATATTGGTCTTGCTGTCTTACATTGATGTGGTTGCCAGGTTTTGTCCTGATGGAATATCCTTAACAAAGACATTCTCCATCTTATCTTCTCAGTGGCCTTAAGAGAGGCAGCTGAGCAGGAGATATAAAGTGCTGGTCACGGTGTTTGTGGACATGCGCTGCCTTATTGAGATATGTAGAGTGACAGGGATGAAGGCCCACCAGGATTAAAAGAAAAGTGGTGGTTTTTTAAACTGAAATGTAATGATTTACTGGGGTTTTCCTGTTTTTGTTGTTATTTTAATAGACTTCTAGAATTTCTTCAGTAAGACAAATTTAATCTGTTTATCTAGTAGTAGGAATATTTGAGATAAAGTCCAGAGAGCTGTAACAGGTGCTAGGGTTGTGTGCTGCTGTACCTTTCATCATCTACTTGTCTCCTCAGGTATCTGCTTTTCTCTAAGGCAACTCAGCTATACTGAATCTTGTGTTCCTGCTACTGGACTGCTTCTGCAATCCCACCTAGTTTAATTAAGGTTGTCCTTATAATATACTACGTTGGCAGTGTAGCTAGATAGAACACCTCAAAAGTTATTCTAAAACACAACATGCAAGTTTAGATGATTATAAAGCTAAATAAAAAGTGAAACATTGAGTAAGCTTTTTGAAACCAAAGCTTCTTTAAAAAAAGGCACTGCAAGTATACTGGAATTGTTCTGGTTATTGAAAATGTAACTTAAAAAGCATATTACTAGGAAACATCGTCGCCTGAGATGTATTTGAATCCAGCTTCCTGAAGAATTCAGTATAGCACATTACTATTTAGAAACATTTCAAGTCACAGAATAGTGGGAAAAATATGATTCTATTCATTACATTATTATTTATTCTTTTTAACATGCTGTGAACATCATTGTGCAGTGAACATTACAATTAAGTATGTTAAACACAGAACAGCCATAAGTGTTCTCACTAAGTAATAATGGTAATAGTATCAGCTCACTGGTATCCATTTTTGTGAAGTGATAATTTTATTGGAGAACAATATTCAAGATGCAAACATTTATTGTCCTTCTGTAGACAATTGTTCCAATAACTGTTTAGTGAGTACTGGCATCATAGGGAGAAAATTGTGTACCTCAGCTGCTGTCCTGCCTGTGGCTGTAATGAAGTCTCTGTAGTAATCTAATTGTATTGACTTAGCAAAAGAATTGAATTCTAATTGACAACATAAAGCCAAGCAAATTGTCAGTAAAGACATGCTGACTTAAGCCTTGTTGACACTGATGTCAAAACTGTTCTTTGTGGCCAAGAAGAAAAATACAGGTTCTTCTCAATTATTAAACTTCAAAACACATAAATTACGTAATCAACTGACTTTATGTACAGCTTGATGGTGAAGTTATTCACATGTTGTTTCCTTTAGATTTTCAGGGGTGCAAAGGGGTTTCCAAATGTGTTGCTTAAGAAACATGATTCTGGAGTTTTGAGTGCAGTTGCACCTCTGTTTCTGAAAGTGGCCAGGACAAAAATCCATGGCTGAAACAAAAAGGCATCAAACTCTCAGATCAGAATCTTGAAGTCACTTGGATTTGGCACCTCTTTCTGGCAGAAGTAGTTGGGTCTCCCTACGTAGTTAATCTGGAAGTAAGTTTTTAAAGTTGGAGATTGAAGACTGAATGAGTGAAGCCTCCCCTGAATCATCTTTCACTGTAATGTGGTACTGACTAGGCTGTGGCCTAGCCATAGCCAATGTAAAATATGGAGCATAACATTTTTCCAAAATCTTAGTGGTCCCTAAAGCTTGACTGAGGGCCTACTTAATGTAAGTACTTTCTACTCAGTAATCAGTACCTGAAGAGATTAATTTTAGGATTAAGTGCTTTTTAAAAAGAAGTG
This sequence comes from Phoebastria nigripes, assembly GCA_035582835.1. Classification (NCBI taxonomy): domain Eukaryota; kingdom Metazoa; phylum Chordata; class Aves; order Procellariiformes; family Diomedeidae; genus Phoebastria; species Phoebastria nigripes. Next base: position 236,740 of record JAYKAV010003312.1, on the reverse strand, counting down.
GTCTGTGTTTCTATCCCAATTGGGAGTATTTTTCAATAGAAGATAGGACATGAGCCAGCAATGTGCCCTTGCCACAAAGAAGTATCCTGGGCTGCGTCAGGAGGAGTGTTTCCACCAGCTTGCTGAAGATGATCCTTCCCTTCTATTCAACACCAGTGAGGCCACACCTGGAGTATTGTGTCCAGTTCTGGGCTCCCCAGTACGAGAGAGACATACACATACTGGAGAGAGTCCAGTGAAGGGCCATGAAAATGATTAAGGGACTGGAGCATCTCTCCTGTGAGGAAAGGCTTGAGAGAGCTAGGACTGTTCAGCCTGGAGAAGAGAAGGTTCAGGAGGGATCTTATCTATGTGTACAGATACCTGAAGGGAAGGTGCAAAGAGGACGGAGCCAGACTCTTTCCAGTGGTGCCTGTGACACAACAAGAGTCAATAAGCACAAACTGAAACACAGGAGGTTCCCTCTGAACATCAGAAAACACTTTTTTACTGTGAGGGGGACTGAGCACTGGCGCAGGTTGCCCAGAGAGGTTGTGGAGTCTCCATCCTTGGAGATATTCAAAAGCCAGTTGGACGTGGTCCTGAGCAACCGGCTCTAGGTGGCCCTGCTTGAGTAGGGGATTGGACTAGTTGACCTCTAGAGATGCTTTCCAACCTCAAGCATTCTGTGATTCTGTGACATACCCTAGTGGGGGTCTCGGAAGGACCACACTCTCCAAATGCTTTTGAGTTACTATAACAGTTTTAATAGTGATTGATCTAAACAGAAAAAAAAAAATCTAACAAATGTAAAATTGTCCATCAGGGCAATAAGGATTTACACTGATTTCTGTTGCCAGTAATGTACAATAGAGTGATGTGGCTTTTATCATATCTGGCCAACAATTTGTGGCCCAATGACCATTTATACCAGTGTCAGTTGCTGACATGCTTTTGGCTGCCTTTAGAAAGGCTTGAATGGCTAATACCATAAGGAGAAGACTTTGCAGGTGTCAGGTGTAGCCCAGATAAAGATGTTTTCAGAGGAAGCTGCTCTCTCCGTCTAATATTTAATTCTCTAAGAATGCAGCTCTACTACCTTGTCAGTCTATTCACAGTAGTTAATATGATCCCCGCTAACTCAAGATGATATAATCTTTTTCTATTATTTTTGGAAATCAACTGTAGAGTAGCAAACCCTTGCAGAAGAGAAGAAACAATTTAGCTGCTTCAACACATGCTGGAAGTGACAGCAAGAGCTGTTTGGCATTTTAAAAGATTTCCAAGGGAATCCATCCTTTTATTCATAAGGCCTTTTCAAGAGATGCAAGCCACTTGCTTGCCATCTTCGTATTTATTGTTGTAATGAACTTCTTATTTATTTCATCCCAACTCTTGATTTTAGAGTCAACATTGGGGTGTAACATACTAAGTATTTGTGTATTTGCTGTATAAGGAATGTTACAGTTCTTATAGCACTTCCTGCTCTGTGTGATACATTTTTCACTATGTATGGTAAACTTCCAGCTAAAGTCTATAAAGAAAACAGTAAAATAATATTTCAAATGTAAGCTTAATTAATGCCACATACTGTGTAGAGTGGAAGCAAAATGATCTGCTCTAGTGTCATACAAAAAGAGAGCTGTCCACAGCATGATCTGCTGGCCAGAGGCCACGTTACTGTCAGGGAGAGTGGAGAGAGCCAGCTGGTTCTGGTAAATCATCTATATGATGTCCTGAGCTACAGCTAGTTATGAGCAGATTGTTTTTTTGGTTGGTTGTTTTTTTTTTTTTTTCTCTAAATGCTGATGTGAAGAATTTTCCCTGCAAGCTATAGTTTTTCTTCTATCTCTTCACCTCTACAGCTCACCTGATTGCTAATATATTCCTTACCAAACCAAATCATTATTGGGTCTAGATGCTGTCATACTGTATTTTTATATTTTAAAATTACTTTATGTTTTTCATTCTGTCGATGAATTAAGGAAATAATGCACAGAGAATCAATCAGTAATGAAAATGTCTAGAAGCAGTGTCATGTGCTGGGCTACAATTACAATACCTGAGGTAACAAAAATCATACTGGTTTTTGGCTTATCTGTTTCATGGTTTGAGTAGTAAACAGTTTCAGATTTGTATCTGTCAAATTAGATGTTGATTTCTTAGGTTTTTTGAATATAGCTAAGTATTTTCTGTGATAATATCTTGTCAGACTTGAAAATTGCTTGTAGCTTTAAATAAACATTTTCCATTTATAATACAACAATTTTCAAATCATTCCCAGAGGTATATTTCTAACACCATTAAGGTTATTTTCTTACTTAAATCTTGAAATACCTATGTCGGTAATTCCTGTTAATAAGAAACATCACAAAAAAATTGAAGTCTTAAAAGAATAGCCATGGAAATAAGTATGCTTTTATTTTATTTTTGTTTCATATGTAAATATAGCAAATAAAATAATTGTGTTGAAGTTCTAAATGTTGAATATTCTAAAAAATGTTGGAAGTTCTTAAAAAAAAAAAAAAAGAAAAGTTTTTCTGTCCCCCCAAGGTATGGACAAATGTCTGATGGCATCCATCTCCATTTTATTGGGAGTTTGTTCAAATGGATAAATTTCAATGTATTGACATGCTCGCGATAAGAGCACTCTTCACTGAAAATTTCAAACCACTTTTAATCATTGTATTGATGTTTCAAACATACTCAGTTTGTTTTTTTCTGTTCTACACCCTTGGGAATGCAGGCAGGCTTTATTAAACACTTTCAAAAAAATCTGTTACTGAATAATATTTTTCTCAAAGGTAGGAGTATGAAAGATTGATTAATAGGAAGGTCTGTCAAGTGAAATATATTAACTGAAGCTAGCAGAAAATCTGGGTAAGATTAGAGAGCGCTGTGGGTCTCTAACCAATCTGAATTACAGCATTTGCTGCAGGGATTGTGGAACTCTTGAGACCTTCAACTTGAGCTTCTCAGAAAGCTAAAAAGAAATTGGGAGAGAACATGAATTAGAAAAACTAACTTTTGACCAGCTCTCATTGTAATGCACCCAAACTTGTATTGCCTTTAAAACAGAAAAAAAACCTGAAAGCAATGCCAAATGGAAGGCAGTGGAATGAGACTTAAGTGATTCAGTTCTTCAGTTTTTCACTAGTTTGCTCGTTGTYTGTGGAGAAGTTTCTTTCTCTCCCTCCCTGAGCTTCTATTCCTCATATGTACGATGATACTGACACAGATCTTGTTTGTTGTAAAGAGCTTTGCTTGCTTGAGACATAGATTTGGGATAGGAAAAACACTGGAGTCCCAGCCTTAATTATGAGAGAAGAATGCTTGGTTTAGATCTGAAGAAAATTGTAGTTATCCTGGCAAATCATTTTTGAACTTTCGTTCTTCCCTCCTACCTTCCCCCATCCCCACTGAGATACCAGTTTTTTATTAGACTGACTGACTTTCAAACATGTAGAAGCCATATCAACCTGTGTAAAAGCCCTCTGATAACTTCAGCTGTTTCTGTTAAGTATAATCATACTCTTCTGTAGTCATCTTTGTTTCTTAAAGCATCTTGTGCTTTGATCAAAGGTATTGCACCCAGTTTAGCCTTCCACCTTTTTTAGCAACTGGATGCACATGCAGGGAGGTGATCTTCCTAAGAGCTCTTCAGTGTGTCATGGAGAAGCTACTGCATTAATCTTAGTTTTTATTCAGCCAACCACACTTCGAGAAGAATTTTTGAATTGCCTTACTGGGATGGTATTACCACATGGCACCCCACCCCTACCATTTAAGATTATTGTATCTAAATGTATCTTTTACCACTTTTTTTTTTGTTGTTGTTGTCCAAAATGGTAAAAAACCCTACCTTTTAACACATTTACTTGTATTCTTGGGTGACTTTTTAAAAAATGTAGCATGAATTAGCATGAATGGAATCAACATAGGTAGAGCTGATCCAGAACTAAAAATCTTATTTTGTCTTCAAAATACACAAAATAATATAATTTTCTTTTCAGAAAATCAGTAAGCTGGAAGTCAAATTGCCTGCCCAGATGTTAACAGCAAATGTTGGATGTGCTGTTTGACTAACCATTTGTAATGAAGAACAATGATCCTTTTATTTCATTCCTTAGTTTTGAATCTGATTCTTCTTTTGTGGCACTTAGAAAAAAGCTGTTAGCCATTAAGATGAATTTATATTTGCCTAGAGAATTATTTACAAGGCATAATCATGTTCTAAACAGTTTTTGTTAACACTTGTTTAAGTAGATTGCTACCCTAACTTCAGGAATTATACCAACAATCTCACCCTCTAAATTTGGTTTATTTGCTCATTGCCTTCTCTTTCATTTTTCTGCTTTGAAAATTTACCTCTAGGAGATTTTTCCCAAAGACTAAAATAAACTTTGAGAATGTAAAATGTCTCTGCTCCATTCTTTAATTACTTTTATAAGTGTGAGATATCTGTTCCAATAGTACATTATGGCCCTAAAATATCAATAGTTTAAAGGTCATTGGCTTGACTGTGAACTAGATTTCATGCTGTGTGCTTACTCAGATTCACCTGTGCCTAGTGAATATGCACAATCATATTTTTTATGGTACTGATAAAGATCAAAAGGTGTAGGAGTAGCCGAAAATGAAAATTAAAAATTGCAAAACATATTCAGGTACGGTTGTGACATGACTAAATAGTTTACAGTGCTGTGATAGTTTCCTTTATCTTGTTTATGATACTTGTTCGGTGCAGTGTAAGAGCTGATTTAATTTCTTTGTAGTTACTGAATAATGTATCCCATATTATTTTGTATTTGAATTAGAAATCTCATTAATTATCAGAGCACAGGAGTTATTTTTAATTCTTTAGCATGTGGCTCTGGGTTGCTTATGACTTTGTGCACCATGGAGCTTACCAGTTTAAGACTGAAACCCTTCAAATATTTAATGGAGTACTGTTGTAATTTAATTATTTTTGGTTTGAGACCATCAAGCATCCTAATATCAGAAACCCAGGTAAACTTTCAAACCATAGTTCTTGTCTCATCTTGAAATGTTGTCACCAGTCATTTCATATTTACAAGACCTGAATAATGGAATAGCATTGAGCTTATACCACAGTCAGATTTTTTTAAATGTCCATTTAATAATAATTCCTCATCAATAAGATCTGTCAGTCACCTAGTTTAGAATGTATATTTTTATAATGTATTCTGAAAGGTCAATAGGATGAAATAGCAACTCAGTCATCAAAAGTTTGTGTGTATATTTGTATGTATTTCTATGATCTACATATATACATATTTATTCATAAATACCTGCGTGTATGTATTTTTATATATAAAGTATATGTGCACTTTATCAATCAGAATTCTTGGCAAAAACTTGTCAGATTTTTTTAGGTGTGACCAGTTTTTTGAAAGATGTTCTGTCATATTGCATGGTTTAGCAAGGCTCATGCAAGTCACTTTTAAAAAATATTTTAATAACTTACTTGTCCTTCTAGTGTTCTGGTATTTCTTTGCCTTTTCATGATTTACAAAAACACAGAGCTCACAGCAGTTCCTCCTCAGTTAAAAATACTTATCTGAAGTAGATATGGTCTAGAATCTTTTCAGTTGCTGGTGATAAAACCATGATACTAAATGGAGATATTTATCAAACATTTATGTGGTTTTTGTCTTAATACTTTTAACATCTCCAGGTACTAATTACCAGACCAGCTACGATTTGTTTTGGTTTTCAATAGTTTAAAAATCAGCTGATGATTTTTTACATGAGTATTCAAATCAGTAGTGAGAGTGTTGCCAATAACTGTAACTGGCCAGATTAATAACCCTAAAAAATAAAGCCAAAATCACAATAATAACAAATGGCAAATTCTTTGGGCCTGTTTATTATGTATATATGTATAGTTCTTAGAAAACTGAGGCCTTGATCCTTGTGGGTGCTTAGGAAGAATTGATGTTACATGAGTTGGGTCTGATCAACTTGCCTGAGGTCCGAAGGCAGCTGGTGGTGTGTTGTTTTATATTGAACAGTTTCAGAATTAAAATGTTTATTTTGGTTTTTGATTGGAAAAATATTCAACAGATTTAAGAAAAAAAATTGCCTGTAGATGATTGTGGTGGGTTGACCTTGGCTAGCCACCAGATGCCCACCAAGCTGCTCTATCATGCCCTCTCCTCAACTGGACAGGGAGAGAGAAAATACGACAAAGGTCTCGTGGGTCGAGATAAGGACACGGAGAGCACTCAGCACTTACTGTCATGGGCAAAACAGACTCAACTTGGGGAAATAAATTTTACTTATTGCCAATTAATAAGAGAGTATCATATCATAGAATCATAGAATACCAGGTTGGAGGGGACCTCAAGGATCATCTGGTCCAACCTTTCCTGGCAAAAGCACGGTATAGACAAGATGTCCCAGCACCCTGTCCAGCCGAATCTTAAAAGTGTCCAATGTTGGGGAATCCACCACTTCCCTGGGGACATCATTCCAATGGCTGATTGTTCTCATTGTGAAAAATTGTCCTCTTGTGTCCAATTGGAATCTCCCCAGGAGTAACTTGTACACATTACCCCTCCTTTTCCATGTGACTCCTTGTAAAAAGGGACTCTCCATCTTCTTTGTAGCCACCCTTTAAATACTGGAACATGGTGATAAGGTCTCCTCTAAGCCTTCTTTTCTCAAGGCTGAACAAACCCAGCTCTCTCAGCCTTTCCTCATATGGCAGGCTTCCCAGTCCTTTGATCATCTTTGTGRCCCTTCTCTGGACCCTCGCCAGCCTGTCCACATCTTTTTTGCATAGCAGGGACCAATACTGAACACAGTATTCCAGGTGTGGCCTGACAGGCTCTGAGTGGAGTGGGATAATGACTTCTTTATCTCTGCTGGTGAAGCCCTTGTTGATGCAACCCAGCATCCTGTTGGCTTGCTTTGTCACAGCAGCACACTGTTCACTCATACTGAGCTTRTTGTCCACCAGGACCCCCWGRTCYCTTTCCACAGAGCTGCTCCCCAGCCGGGCAGATCCCAGCCTGTGCTGCACTCCTGGATTATGTTTTCCCAGGTTCAAGACCTTACATTTGTCCTTGTTGAACTTCATAAGGTTCTTGTTAGCCCACTCGTCCAGCCTATCCAGGTCTTCCTGCAGGGTGGCTCTCCCTTCCGAAGTGTCCACTTCCCCACTCAGTTTGGTATCATYGGCAAACTTCATCAGGGTACACTTGATCCCATCATCCAGATCACTTATGAAGATACTAAACAGCGTTGGGCCCAATATCGATCCTTGAGGGAACCAGGGGTAGGATAATGAGAGAAGGATAATGAGAAATAAGAACAAATCTAAAAACACCTTCGTCCCCGCCCCTCCCTTCTTCCCAGGCTCAACTTTGCTCTGGATTTTCTGTACCTCCTCCCCCTGGGCAGTGCAGGGGGATGGGTGATGAGGGTTGCGGTCAGTTCATCACACGTTGTCTCTGACGCTTCTTCCTCCTCGTGCTTTTCCCCTGCTCCAGCATGGGGTCCCACCCACGGGAGACAGTCCTTCACGAACTTCTCCAACATGGGTCCTTCCCACAGGCTGCAGATCTTCACAAACTGCTCCAACATGGGTCCTTTCCAGAGGATGTAGTCCTTCAGGAATGGACTGCTCCAGCATGGGTTGCCCTGCAGGGCCACAGGTTCTGCCAGAAAACCTGTTCCTCCAGTGTGGGTTCCTCTCCATGGGGTCACAGGTCCTGCCAGGAGCCTGCATGGACTCTCCACAGGGTCACAGCCTCTGGCACATGCTCCGGCATGGCATCCTCCACAGGCTGCAGGGTGGATATCTGCTCCACTGTGGACCTCCGTGGGCTGCAGGGGAACAACTTGCATCACCAAGCCTCACTCAATTGAACAGTATACACTGAGGGAACTGACTGATACCTGGCTGTGGTGATGGAATAAAATGTCATTGTATTTAATGATTGTGTTGCAAAGGGCATATTTCATAAGGCCACGTTCATAGTTTTAGGGGCAGTGCTACTTCTGGCATTCTCACAACCTGGAAGTTGACCTTTCAAATATTTTTAATAGTAATAATTGTTTTGTAAGTAATATATAAACTAAGGTCACAAGACAATGGAAATGGTGTAAAAAATACTAATTACTTTAAATCTCAAAATGTAATCATGTATTGCGTTTTTGTTACGATGGCTGGCTAAATAAATGTGTAGAAACTCATTATAAGGAGAAAGATGATTAACTTTTTCGTGCATTCAGTTTCTGAATTCATAAGGAATTCAGACACAGCTAGGATGAATACTGCCAGGATACAATAAAGGGGTGGTCTAAGGTCATGAAGCCTGGTGACACTTTGCTCTGGGAGGACTGAGAAACGTTGTTGAGGGAAGTTCTGTTTGTAAAGGTTTACTACATAAATAAACAGCTAAATGTTACATTTAAGTGAAATTACGGGCAAAGAGAAGCAATTCTGATTGAAAAGAATAAAAATGACAAAATGCCTGTTTACTAGCTTATTTAAAGCCTGCTTTATAAATTCATTATTTCTGTTTTGACTTATTTCAGGGATATATGTATTGTAATATGGATGTGTATTCTATGACTTGTGGCTGTAATTATTCACAGTGAGTTAATTTATGCCATTAATATCTCATTCACTAACARGTGCATGGTAAAACCTCAAGAGTTTTAATTTGGATAAATATCTAGCAATACAGTTGTTTACGTAAACGTTTTTGAGCTTTACATTTTAAAAATCTTATGAAATCAACATTTGTTTGATCCTTCAAATTTATTTAATCTCGTTTTTATTTCTAATTGAATCAACTGGCCCATTTTTGTGCATTTTTTACTTTCTTTTAGTGAAAAGAAAGGCAGTTTTTAAGCATAAAACTGATCATTCTATCTGGTTTATGAGTTTGTTGGGTTTTTGTTTGTTTGTTTGTTGTGGGTGTTTCTTTGTTTTGTGTTGTGGGTTTTTTAACTCCTCCTGAGCACAAAGCCTATTAAACCAATCTTTTTAATGGGCATGTTTCAGGAAGAACTTTTACATAAACAGAATGAGATTGCTTTAATTTCATTTTTAACTCATGGAGAAAAGTTAATACCTTCCAGTCTAAAGGCAATGTGACGGCTGAATATGAATATAAATATCTGTAAAAGAAAGTTAAGGATGTAAAAAATGTTAAATGTTTTCTTATTAAATGTCATAAACATTTTTTGCTCTAAAGAAGAATTAATTATAACTTCTTTAAACAGTTTGCAAACAGTTACTGCTTGCTTGTATGCTAGAAGAACTTAAACTGGTGCAGGAAAACAACAAATGATGGTAGTATCCATATTTCCTAAAGGGCAAAATTAAAGCTTTGAAGGGTTTTCCTGTTTCTTTTTGTGTAAAATATGGTATACACAATGGCATACTTTTGTATAAAATATGGGTGTATGTATAATGGCATAAATTATTAATTTAATTTACTAAGTATAATAAAAGAGTGATAACTTCATTTATGACAGATGCATTTCTAGAAAGAATAGATTTTTCTTCTATTTGTATGACAGTGTACTGGTTTTGGCTACTAGCTACTATGAAGAAAATGACCTTTATCTCAGCCAAAACCAGTACAAAAAATGTTACGTGACTTTTTTCTCCAAAACCAAATTTTCCTGAATGACCTCATAAAGGACATTAATAAATAAATAGATAAATAAAAGAGTCTTCAGAAATAGAATGTAAAATACATACATGGATTACATTAATATTTTTTACAGTTTCTTGCTGATAAATTTGAAATGCAAATCCAATTTGAAATATCAAACCAAAGGTTTACTTTAAATTAACAAAACCCACCAAATTCTTACTAAATGTCTAGTAAAAATAACATTGGTGTGGTTTATGCTGAATGAATGCATTCCTTCTGTGCCCATAGAAACTGATTTTCTATATGTTCTCAGATAATCTTCATGTAATAAAATCTATGAAAAACAGGCCTCTCATTTGCTTACTTATGCTTACATCTTTCTTTTCCAGATGACACGAGAGCAGTATATATTAGCAACACAACAGAACAGCCTTCCAAGGACTGAACATCCTCAGTTTTACCCAGTAGGGATTTATGGATGGCGAAAGAGGTGCTTATACTTCTTTGTCCTTCTGCTGTTGGTTACCATGATTGTTAACTTAGCAATGACAATATGGATTTTGAAGGTTATGAATTTCACAGTGGTAAGTATCACAGTGACTTTATGTACCCTGTTTCTTGAATTAATAACTTGTAGTTTTAGTTCTCTTTCCTTTACCATGTTATATACAAGTCTTGTAAATTTGGATTAAAAATCATATATCCTTCTTTGAGTGTTACTTCAGATATTTATACCTTTTGTGTATATTCTGCAGTGAGTGGACCTGTTCCCTATCTATTCAGATATTTTTGGTTAATCATATCTGCTGAAAATATATCTGGATCTTAGATTTTTTTGTTTGCCCAATCAAAAGCGTCATGGTGACTGCCCCGAGCATCTCTTGGTTGCTTGTCACCACTGATAGCAATCAGTAGGAGTTTGCTGTATCTGCTCTGCACAGTATCTCTCTTAGGAGGCAACTGGATTAGTTAGGTCAACTGAGGGTGGCTTTTTTAGTTTATGTTGTTCTTAGTATTTTTTTAGAGTTTACTGACCATTTGGACTGTGTTTCACCTAGAACTTAGAGTAGCTGTTTTGATGTTGATGAGAGGGCGTAGGTGGGTATAAAAGCCAAGGGCTTTTATGAGACAGCCTCCATCTGCAATCTTTAATAGCAGCAGTGTTACTGAGTCTGTATTTCAGTTGTACATCTGAAGGAACATCTGCGTTCAGTGGAAACTGTGTTATCTGCCCAGCTGTTCCCAAAGCTTTGTTTGGATAAAGGTGATAGAACTGCTCACTAGTTGGCAGTGGAGTAGTGTCTTTTTGTATATCAAAAGAAAAGATAGAACACTCCACAGTTTAAAATAGCAGTGCTTCTGCTAGGATCAGTGTAGTCTCTCTCTCTATTTTTTGACCTTCGTAAGCCATATTTTGATGTAGCTAGTAATTCTAATTCCTAGGGTCATAGCACATTTCTATTCTCCATTAGTTTATTTGAAATAAAAAACAGCGAACAAAACCAGCATTAAACATATGTCTAAAATTGTTCTATATCTGCTAATGCTCTGTAATGCATAGGGTTATCTGAGATCGTTGCCTGGTGAGACGTATTGTGCAAATGCATTGCTACTTCTGAGTTGCCACTAGTGGATGAATATGTTGGATTCATATTTTGATAACTGTATGACTTTAATATTCATGTACTGAAGAGTTTGTTAGAAGTTTGGGGGGGAGGGTTTGCTTGTTTTTTGGGTTTTTTTGTTTGTTTGTTTGGGTTTTTTTTTTTTTTTTTAGTATAATGTGCTTGCAAAACAGGACATCCACATATGCTTTTGCTATTTGTATTAGAAGCATATTTAGGCATACCTGTTGACTTCAGTAGAATGGTCTGCTATTATTTCAGAAGAGAATTAAGCATGGAAATTTAAATAGGTTAAGAAGATGTTTTAAAAAGCACAGAATTTTTCTCTGTGCAGAATATTGCATTCCAATAAAATATTTGAAACTACTGCTTCCATATCTAGGCAATGTTTGACCTTCCACACTACAAGCTACTATAGCACTATCCAGTTTAGAACTCTTACAATTTGAACATAAAATCTTTTTAAAACAAAACCAAAAAATATATTTGGAAATATTTTTCTTTCTTGCATGTCAAAGCTTTGTTAGAAAGTTAAAGGTTTATGGTGAATCACTAAATCAGTGCAGCAATCTAGTTGTTTCAGCAGTTCTGTTTACTAGTTAGTGGATTGAAGACCTAGCTTCAGTAGCTTGAGAGATGTATGTATCTGAAATAATTATGCAAACATTGGCTTAATAATTTCACAAAAAGTGTTTGAAATGTTATGCACTTGATTTATGAACTCATTATTTCATTATTACAATTCAGAAATCATAAAGCTTATGTGCATCTTTAATAATCCTGAATTTGTTATAAATACAGCTAAATGGTACGCCACTGACTAGTGTGAGTTAATCTTTAACCCTCCTGTTACAGAATTAAAATTAATTTTGTATATTCACATTTACCATAGTCATATATACCAGTAAGCAATTTGAAAAACAAAAGTGGAATATATCACTCTTCTTTCATATGAAAACCGCCCAAAAATATTGCATGTGCTTGGGAACACTGTTCATTTTGGAATATCATATACCCCTTAACTAGCTCAGAAATTAAAATTCCTACTTAACAGTTTGTTGTGAACAATTTGCAAAAATTACTGTTTCCAAAGGATTTTGTACTTAAAAAGAATAACAGAAGCATTTTATTCAATGATCATACCACCACCAGATCATTCTTACTCAAATTTATATGTAGTATGTTCCTGTTGACATAAAATTGTTAACCATTATTCTTTTAATGGCAAAATATTTCATGCTTTTGTTTAATGAAATGTACTACTTCAGGACTGATTTGGTTTTGCCTTTCAACTTTTATATAAGTGATTAATACTGTTGATCTGGAATTGGAATGATCTGTGATTAAACTGTTGCAGAAAACAGAATCCATAGGCTTAAAACTGTGGTTTATGACCTGAAATTGTATCTCTTAAAGTGCACACATTTGTTTTATGAAGAGACTGTTAAAAAATATAGTAATTAAATGACATGACAATAGGTTATTTAATATTATAAAGCTACACGTAATAGCTGTAGGGATATCATATAATTGAAAGCTGGAAGAATGAAAAAAGTCTGTCAGTATTTGCTTCTGCTTTTATAAGCACCGTTACTTTGGATCATGTTCAAATCCATTTCGTTAATTATACACTGAAGAATACCAGTTTTCTTCTGCAAATTCATGGAATGGTAGTCTTCTACTTGGACTAGTTAGTATTCACATTAGAGTCCCTGTATGGTTTCAAAAATTGATGGCTAGAAGATTGTCATATAAAAAGTTCAGTAAAATCTTCACGCTTATGTCCACACATGCACATTTGAGCACCAGTGGGAAATTTGTATCAAGTCTGAAGGAATCACATTCTTAGCAACAGATGTCTGAGAGTAAAATAATTTAGTTTATGAACCTAAACTTCATGTATTTAAAGAATGCAATAGCTTCAAAATATACATCTATTTCTTCCATGCGCATATATATATGTATAGATAGATATAAACTAAGAAATTGTATTTGTATATCTGGGCAGTGATAGGAAATCAGAAGTGCAGCTAGAAACCTTTTGAAAAGGAAAATACTTTTGCTAAACTGGTTTAAAGTGTATTTTCACAAAAGAGGAATCTAGCCATGATAAAATAATTGTTGAAATTGAACTGCTTTGACATTTTGACATTATTTTAACTTTTTTGCTGTTTTAGCATAAGCTTTTTATGTTGAGCTTTTTATAAAAACAATAGTAATTGCACCACGTCAAAGGGTGGTGAAGAGCCAGGGCATGGGTTTGTCATTGCTGGCTGACAATTGCAACAATGTTAATTTGTATTAGCTGTTGACTTTCTATTTTTAACTGTACAGCTGCAGCCACTGGCCAATTGGCACAATAAAAGCCTTTCTGAGTTCAATTTATAGAGTCTCCAGTTGGAAAAATTTTCTGAATATACTGACCTTGCATGTAAAAGTCACATTCTCAATCTGAGCTAGTTATCCCATGCTCTTTTTATACACAGAAAGGAGAAATAGGGTCTCTGTAAGGCCATTAATCTCATAGTAAGACAGGCAACTGAAGTGAATTGTCCTTAAGGATGGATGTTGAATAGCTCATCAAAGAAGTAAGTAAAAAGGAAATATGGTTTATTTGCAATTGTGTATAAACATGGTACAGACAAGTTGTGCAACTCTCCTTTTATCAGATTAAATAGTATAGCTGGGAAAGGTAGAGAAACTTTCAGGTATACAATCTCTTCTTCCAGTGTACAATGTAAGAAAGAAACTTGAAAGGTAAAAACAAGTTGCAAATAGTTGCCCTGATATAATACGTATCAGACGAGCAAAACCAAAGGTAATTAGTATCTGTTTAGCAGAAGGAATATTAGATGGAGGAATCAGAGATGTAGTAATCATTTTTTGAAAGATATTCCCCCACTGGTAGCTTAGTGTTACTGTCCTTTAACTGTCTAGTCTAGATCTGTTACCTCACTGATTGATCATCTGTTTAGAAAGATACATGTGAAAGCATGTAAGAACTTCAGGACAAAAAAGTCCCTAAACATTTCCACTGATAAATGCATGTAGCTGTAACATACCATATTATCCTGGGTTTATGTGGGTTTACGTGGAAAGTAATCATTCAGGAGTAGGCTATATTAGAGGAAGATCTGACCTTGAACAAAATGCTCTACCAATAACTTAGCCCTGAAATAGTCCCCGGGCTAAACTCGCCGTTGGAATAAAACTCTTTGTTGTCTTACGTGCATGAAGTGGATCTACTCTGTCCTGAGTGGTAAGGATAAAATAATTTGACAGCCTCAACAATATATTGTCCCCTAATGGAACGATCAAAATCTCTGAATCACATGCTTGAACTTCAGACTTCATCTATTGTATTAAATGCTTTCCTGAAAAGTAAACAAGTGCTGTCTTCAAGAATGAACTCAACTTTCCTCATGTCTCTTAAGCCTGATCTTCAAAGGAGACGTGCAAAACATCTTGGAAAAATCAAGCCAGGAACTGAAATCTGTAGCTTTTGTCAATATCAAAATAACAGACTTAGGAGACTTGAGTTTTATGGAACATTTGTATTTTCCTTTCCTTGTAATAACCTTGCCATGGTCCACAGGCTCCCCCATGGAAACATCTGTGTTTCACTTTCCCTCAGGATGTAATTGCCTCTCACTTAGTCTAGGTTATATGTGTCTAATGAAGCTCAAAGCTGTTAGTTACTTTTTTGTGTCTGTACAATTAGTATACTAGGTGTTTCAAGAAGGATGGGACACTCAAGTCATAACTTGGTGACATAACCACAGGGTAAAGTATGGATATGTTGTGTATTTATAACATCCTGGTTATTTCACTTATGTAATATATATGAATTTTAAAGGATAGCAACGAAAGAAATATTTTTTACTGTGCCTGTATTCTTGTTGTCATGCATTTGTATGGTCCATAGCATAGGTAATTAGCTTACTTTTTCTTTAAATATTTAATCACTTGAACATTATTCTCTGATACAATTTTTATCTTGTATCATCTTTAAGTTATTCTAACTGCAATAAAACTACAATTTTACATAATTTATTCTTCATATAGCTCTTAATGAATAAAGTATATTGACAGTCTGTCAATCTGATTACTTACTCTGTAAAAGAGATTTACCGTACATTTTTGTCACTAAACAAATACCAGTGTAGAAATATGCGACTCAAAGTTTTCTGCAGGTATTTCAAATCACAGTTTTAAAAAAGAAATTCAAAGTATTCCTCTTACTGCTGTGAAGTGACATTGTGAAGTGACATGGGGCAATCAGCATAGAAACCTAAGTCCCTCTCTTGGTGAGGGAGGCATTTAATATCAGTGCATTTATACATTTTCTAATATGTACACAATTGGCATTGATATTGGCATTTAATTGATATTACATTATTCCATTGCTTATTACATTACATTGAAGTTTGGAGTTTACTAAAGCTGGAAAAATTGTAATGGTAGGAAAAATGCAAATGTGAACCCCTTTAGTACTTAGGATCTCTTTTGGGTTGGCCTGTGACTTAGCCACATACCCTAGGAAGTATCAGCACCAAATTGTTTTACTGGTTTTGGTTGTACATCTGGTTTTGTGTGTCTCCATATTCTGCTTTCCCCTTAGGAATCGATGTATGAAAAGACTTATTTTGTTACCCCTCTAAGAATGCAGTCGCCCGATTCAGATATTTTCTCTTGCTGTAGTTATATGCAGTGTTGTAGTCAGTTTTGACTGCTGTCATGGCACAATGTTTTCTGTATTGATACATGTTAAACTCCTCTTGCCAGTAGTACCATGGGAATTACTTTTAAGATCAGGAATGAGACAACTTATCATCTGGGTTGAGACAGTTATTTCTCAAGGGAACTTGAACTTCAATTTAGCTTCAAACATAAGCATAGCATAAACAGCAGTTTGAATTTCCTGGCTAGAATTCATATGCTTCATGCTCACAATTGAACATACTCTGGTTGCTAGCTGCCTAGCTCCAACTTCACGTTGTTTGGACAGCAGGTAGTTTGCAAGACGGTTGAATGTCTGTCGGAAGATACACATGCCAGCTAAGCATGATATCTTTTTATGTGACAGCATATATAATAACGCAGATATATGCAACCATTAACTCCTCTCTGTTTGCATTTTTATAGATTGTCCCTATATTCCTTTAGAAGTTTGACTTTTAGAGTTAGAAACTTTCAGACCTGCAAAAATCTAAATCTGAATGATAATATTTTATTAACATTACTTATAGAGAGCAGTAAACACAAGTATATTTTCCTGGGTTTTGGTTGCTGTGCAAGAATGAGGAAATCTTTCAAATTTTTAACTTTGTGTTGTTGGGACGGACACACACACACTCTCTCTTCTGATCTTAATATCCAATATGGAAAAAATACTTATAATTTCTTTAAAAGTACAATTTGTCCATTAAACCTATAATTTGATACTTAAGGTTTTAGTGGTACAGAACTAAAGCAGCTGTGTTCAGTGCTTTTATCTAGACTTATAGCAAACTGTCTTGGCATACTGTAGAATAAGAAAATAATTTATTTGTGAAACTATACTGTAATACTCATTATCCATTTCTCAACAAGCATGACAGTGATATGAACTGTCAGTTTTCTAAGATTCTTTAACTACCCAGATCTCTTCATTTGATGTTCAAAACAGTATTTGTTCTGTTATCAGTTCAGTTGGTTCTGCCGATCTATGCGATGAAGATAGTATTTGCCCGTGGCAACTAACACAATTTCAGATAGAACTAAGAAAAAGCTCTTTTCCATTTCTTAGCTAATTTTTCTTGAGACATGTCCAATTTGTAGCAGACTGGCATTTGAAATGTATGGAGTTGTGTAATAGCTGTACTTATCTCTACTCAAAAGTAATTTGATTGTTTGGCAAACAGACAACTTCTTTCGTTTTACAAAGGCAGCAGTTTGTTATTAGGTTTTGAATAGATATTATTATGATTTAATAGTAACAGTTGCTGGATATTTAATAAATATGTTGTCACATCTGCAGATTTCATATATTTCAATGGCAATCATTTTTTGTCAATAATTTATTTTAAACTGTAAATGATCTCATTTTCAAAACTTGTTATCTCTTAACTAGATAGAAAACTATTTCTCTACATCTCTCAGTATTTTAGTTTTCAAGAACCTGATGTCCCATTTTGGGATGAATGCAAGAAAGCTTTTGTTTCCTTTTTGTTTGTTTTTTGTAGTGAGATCCAGTCCAGAGCAGGCAATATCATTAATTATTAATGATTARGAGACTTAGTCAAGATTTCGGAGACCAAGGTTCAAATTCATGCAGTCTCCAATATAGATCATGTCCCAGGTAAGTGTCCTACTCATAGGCTATTAGCCCTTCTGATTTCTGATGTTCCTTTTTAATAGATACATGACCTCTATCTTACTATCTTTTAGTCTCAAACATTAGATACCATGCTTATAAGAAATTTTATTGAAAATTCCTGTGAAATAGCTTGTATTCCTCAAGAATATTTTCTGCTCAGATTTATAATTCCTTTGAAAAAATGTTTAGAAAATTGTCAGCCAGCTAAAATGAGTATTAGAAAACCATATACATGTGTGCACGTGCACATGCATACACACACACGCACAGAGTCTTATTTATGTAATTGGCTATGTTCCAATCTCCTTTTTCTGTTGCACTGGAAAACAGAAACTTAAGCTTCTTGAATAAACCTGTCAGCTCCATGCATGATTCAAGCACTTGCTCATAGAATGTCAGCAAAAGAATCTTGCTACGAGTTAATTTTACTCGTACTTTTTTATCCCATTTGTTAACATTCGTGTAAAAGCACAACTTCATGGAGCTGGATGGTATTTTGTAAAACTTGTGTCCCCTTTCATTTAGAGTGCAGTGGGTAGGAATGAACTGATTTATTCTTATTCTCTTTTGACCATGTCACATAGTTGCTGTCCTGAGTACAATGAAGAACTCATTTTAAGTATTCCTAATACCATTCTTCTAAATCACTTTTTATCTCCTTTTGTATATGTACCTCCTGTATTGTATACCTCCTTTCCTAGCACTTATGGGGGGAGGAGGGGGAGAAATCAATCTGTCAGTGCAAGTATGATGTAGGTTTACTTGACGGGATAGTAATTAATGTGCACAATCCTAATTAATTTCTGTAAATCTCTGTTAGCTCATCTCCCCCCCCCCCCCCCCATGAAAGGGAAAAAGTTAAAATCTGTCGTGTCACAGTGGAAAAGCAACTCATCTGAAATAAAGTTTGCAATCTCCTATTTTGTTACATACATGCACGGCAACAGTTTGCATGAACAGTCAAGCCATTTACACATATTTGGTTAGCTATTTTATAGTACTAGGCATCTTCCTGTAAAAAGTAGGAAGGTATTGTTTAAAACAGTGCTATTTAATAGCACTTCTTAGCAAATATAAATTGTCTTGATTTGATGTGCAGGTTATGTTATTGATTCTGGGTGGCTGAATGCAGATTTTAAATATTTTATTTTATTCCTGAGATATATATCTGTACATTTTGGTGTTTATTGTTACAAATTATCTCTGATGAAGAAAAAATGGAATAAAATTCATTTCTCATTTTTATATTTGTTTGGTCATGCAGATTTAATGGCAGAATACTAGTAAAGTTCCCAACAGAAAAAGGGAATAAATACTTTGCACCCTACTTAACCTTGTAAAAATGTGATTTAATTCACTGTAGAAAAAAAAAATCTATTTATACGATAGTTTAAGCAATTTCAACCTGACCTTGCAGTGGCTTTGGAAAATTGTACTTTAGTATCCAGAACTTGAATGCTTAGAGAAAACTGCCTATAAACAATGTTTACTTTATAGAGATGCATTGAGAACATAAAGAGGTATTTGCCTGTACAAGGTCACTGCTTGCTCATTTGTCTCATTGCTTCAGATTTGTTTCATGAAATGTCAGGACTGATTTAGAATCAGCTTAAGGGACACAGATTCATAAATTGTACCTTTATCCCATGTCAGCCGTCCAGCATGCCACAAGGTAACTTGCCCCGTGTTTCAAAAATGTGTGGATGGCTACATCTTCTTCCACCATTCACTGCAGTGATTCTGATGTGCATTAAACTATGACTCGTGCAACCTCTTGTAAGAGTTTTAACATTCAAAAAGAATGCTGAGTGTGGCTATAGAAAGTATAGAAGAGGGCAACAACAACTTCAATTCATGTGATAGCTTAGATGACAATGAATATATATACTTATTTTCAGTTGGTGGATGTTTACCTTCTATTAAATAATAATAATGTGTTTTAGCTGAGTGAACAATATTTACTAGACAGCTTATTCTTAATCATTCACTGTGGAAATAGGCTGGAACAAGTATCTCAGAAAAATTTTTCAAATATTTGCTTTCATGAAAATTGAATTAACTTAATTTCCATTATTGGCTTTTAGCTGTGTTCCCTTTCCATGTGTATTCTAGCATGACATTAGTCTTTGTGGAAAGCAAGATTTTCAAGAGAATATTATACAAAGATAATTTTGAATTCTCAAAGGTTTACTCAATAAGCCAGTTCTGACACTTAGATTTGTCCAATTGCATAGCTTGAATAGCAGATGTTTGAAGAGAGTTGTTGAAGTGCAATCATTTTTAATGGGGGGGGAAAAAAAGAGAAAAAACTTAATTTTGTATATTAGGGTTCAAGAAAATAATCAACAGAAAGTCATTACATGAAAAGAAAAGAAGGCTAATGCATCAGCATGTTTGTCTCAAATAGGGCAACTAAAGCAGACCAAGTTAATTTTATAGTTCAGGCCAAGCAGTAATGTTTTGTAATGTATTTAGCAGTAATTAGAAAGATATCAAACCACTTGAACAAACTTCAGTTACTTAAAGGCACCAACAATCCGTATGAATAATGAAATGCGTCATGGTTTCTTCTTTCCCTTCTATTATTGGGATAATTTATGTGGGTATAGAGTACAATAAGAAATTACAGTCTGTGCTTGGAATCCTGCTGTTATTTGTACAAATCTTCGATCTTGAAATCAATACAAGTCTGTGTACAGGAGCAGAATGTACTTGTGTCAATCTAGCCTAAATTAGACCTAGTACATCTAGAAATTATAATAAAAAAGAAACAGGAAGATAAGATAGAATACGTAGTGATACGTATCATACGTGGCAGAGTATTTCCTCTTCTTTCTTATAAGTCAGGATATTAGATGTGTGGTTGGAATCCCAGGCAGGAATAAATGATGAAATCAAATGTTTTAAGCAGGAATAATACAGCAGCAAGAACTTTTTTTTAATCGAAAATGTGAATAAGATATTTGTGTGGTCTGCAGGGGATGAGGAGAAAAAAATTTAAGACCTTTACCCAGAAGATGCAACACTGATGGGATATCTTGTTTATGTCTGACAGTCATATTTTACTATACTGCTAGACACAATCAAGGAATAAAAATCAAGAAATCCAATAAAAGCAGAATATAAACGATATTGCCAGAGGCAATGTAGAAATAGTAGAACCACCACAAAATAGAAGTCAATGTTATTACACAATCCTAAAGCTCTTGATTGTAATATAAATTTGGCTGCCTTTTCTGGAAAAGCCTGGTCCAACAGAGCTTGTCTAATGATTCGTTATTGCAGGCAACATGATGCATACCCTTTCTGTCACATCACTGTCCATCATGCCAATATCGTATTCAGTCGAGCATCAACCCTCAGAGACTCAGTGCAAATTTTTGTACTGTGCCATTCAGTTAAGCAAAACAAATTGTGCAGGGCCTCCTGTAAGATTTTGAGAGTTTTGAGTCTATTTACTGCATCTTACAAAAAAAAAAAAGAAAAAAGTCAGATTCATATTTTAACATCTCTAATAATGAAATGTGCATTTTTATGGTGCACAGAATTGTTTTTAATTATAGATCTTCCTTTCCTCTGACCCCATTGAAATCTGTCTACACAGTAGAGCAATACCAAGAAATGGTTTCCCAAGCAAAAATTTCTAGTTATTGTGTTTACTTTTCATATTATCTTCAAAGCTGAGGTTTATAAAAGCAGGGATGTGCAAGAGGGTAACAGATTTCTGTCTACTTCAACAAAACCTAATTGAAATAAGTACAATAAAAATACAGAATGAATTAATATATATGAATTTTGATTGGCTAATTCAACTTTTACTCAGTGATTTTATTTTTGTGTACTTTGATGGCACAAATCAAAAAAGGAAAAGGAGTTCTTTTCATAGAATGAAAATCAAAATTACTATCCTGCTCTCCTCAGTAGAGATGATATTTTAATACTGAAAGTAGATGAAGGTAGATGTATAGATAGAGAGAAAAAAATATATATACTTGGTCATCTTCAAATCATGCTTTTATGTCATTTTTTATAGAGATGGAGCCCTTTCTCATTCCCTTCATTGTCTTCAAGAATATACAACTCATTTAAGCCATCTTTCTGGGTCTGGGCGTACTACATAGCAGTAGTAGAGGAGACAAAAATCTGTGTTAGCTCTATGAGATGAACATGCAATCCAAAAGACACTTTTGTTTGAAATAATTTTTGTCACGTTATATGTTAAGGCACATACACTAACAATTAATTTATTTACCAAATGATGATAATAACTATTAAAGAACTTGTTCATTTTTACAGTAGTTAATTTAAAAGAAAAATCTAGCATGTGAACAGTTAGTAATAAGAAGAAATTTGCCTGTGGATTTGTTCTCAGGGCTGATTGATATAAGCTTATGTGTATATACACTTCCAAAACTTATTTTTTCTCAAGAGGGATGTAAACTGTTTACATTTTAATTTCCTGATGGTTTCATGTTGGTTTTGGCTCTTCCATAATTAAAATGCTAATTATAAAGGGAGAGGGTTGATTTTTATGCTTAGTTCTACATTATCTTGCTCTCAGTTTTAAATTTCATAAATTATTTGCAAAGTGATTTAAATCACTTTATGACTTAACAACTAGCTTTAGAATTATTTTATTATTATCATTATCTTGAGTGTAATTTTTAATATGGATACATTAGAATGCTTAATGAGAAAGAAATTTATTAATAAAAGTAAGAGGCATAACATTTTAAAATTAAAAGATGGTATAGAATTACTCAAGCTAGAATCTAGTGTGAGTTAGCAACCACATCTTCATGGCACTTCTGAAGTTTTAATGGAAAGAACCTGAAAGATAGATAGCCCTTGCTTTGCTATTTTCCATTTCAATCACTGGGCTCAGAGATCATACTGCTGTTATGTGTTTTGGAAAGATTACTTACATAAAAATACACTTTAGTGGGTATTGTCATTATTTCAGTTATGAAGACTATATTGCTACTCCATAACATTTAAAATAAACTGTTTCCATTTCTGCCATTTCATAAAACAGTTCTGTTAAAGTGATCAATGGGGGCTGGAGATGGAAAGAATTAAAGCCTAAAAGAAAAGACTGGGGCAGAGATCAAGCTTGCATCCTGAGCTTTTCTTGCTGCATTTGGATTTAAAGGTAATAATACTGTGGAAACATACAGAGAATAAAAACCCACAGTATCTTTTCCTTTTTCCTGGCTATACTGAAAAATCCTAATAAGAGGAAATAGAATGATTCTGTAGAGTGTCTTAAAAAGAATGCAGTTGGATCTTTTTGTAGGTGCAGATCTGTTTTCCCTCATGAGAAATAAGTTATGATAGCCTCTTAATTTTATTTTTTTTAATTGGGCCCATCAGGGAAGACCCTTGTAGGAAAGATCGGAATGGGAGAACTATCCATGTCCAAATAATCAAGTAATCTCTGGTCAGGTTTTTTGTTTGGTTTGGTTCTTTTTGGGTTTTGGGGTTTTTGTTTGTTTGTTTGTTTGTTTTTTTCATTAATGACGTAAGCAAGAAAATTTGGTATCTAAGTCAAACAGATGAAGTAGGTAAACTATTATAAATTAGGTAAATAAACTTTAGCTCTTTCTATAATTGCCCTTAACTTAAACCATTGCCATAGCCCTTAAAATGAAGGGTCTCCCTCTAAAGAAACCGTATCTACAGGATGCTACTGGGGAAATCCGTTTGTCATGGTTACAAAAGGATCACGCTTTTGTGGTACCTAAGCAGGATCTGTTGGACAGCAAAAGAGGGCAAAGAGTATATGGCAACACACAGTCTGTGGCAGATATGAAAGTTTTGGGGAATATGCTTTCTAGAAACTCTCAAGTCCCTTCTGATTTTTAACAGGAGTGTTCTGATCTCTAGTTCTTAATATGAACTGTGGAAAAATAAATATCTTGTTATGAATTGTTATCTGAGCTTTGGCCTAACTGTCAAAGGACTGTTATACTCCTGTTTCAACATTTAATAAAGCTGTAATCTGTAGCTCACTGAAGGTTAACAAAGTGTTTACTTTCAAGAAAATACAATTCAATGGCAGATGAAGGTTTTTATTACTGTACAAATTAAAAAATAATTTTTGTAGTCTGAAGGGAAATATTTATGGTATTTGGATTCATGGTGTGTGTGAATAAAATGACTTCAGATACCCTAAGGTTTGGGTGAAACCTGGGTCACTTATGTAAAGCAAGAGTACAACAAAACACCTGATAAGAATTTTTGATTGAATAAACTTGTAAAGGGGAAGCTGTTTTAAGAATTTAAAACATTCTTAAACCATTGCTTCAATGAAAATGAAAATGAAGATAAGTACAGATTATAACATAGGATACAGTATAATCACAGATTCTGAAAGGTACAAGCTCAGCTGAAATATTCTGGCAGGCTACTAATATTCGTCGACAGAAGATCTAAGGAGTCTGAGTAATCCAGTCATATAAATATTTCACAATACTCTGTCCTGGTTAACTGTCATTGTTTATTAGAATATTGCTCAACATTTAATGTACAAATCATTTATTGACACAAAAAAGATATCCCTAAATAATAATTTTACATCAAGTAATCTGTCTGTATTACAGAGAAAATTCCCAAAATTCTTATTTGATAGCTTTGTAGCTTACTGGGCATTAAAACCTCTGACTACCTGTAGTGTACTCTGTTGAAAGTGATTAGAAGTATTTCTAGAAACGTTTTCACACTTCTGTGTGGTATTTTTGTATGCTAAAACACTTGGTATTCTTCTTATACACACAATCTAAAAAAGTCAAGTTTCAGGTTAGCAGTTAATAGCTTGGTTTTCAAAAGTAATTGTAAGTCAATCTTGATGATATGTATGTTGTTTTAAAAACACCATCCTGCACAGCTTTTTGCCTGTTGCTTTTGTAAAAACACCCTTCTGGAGTTGTTATATGTGAAATATTTCCTTTTTGA
This sequence comes from Phoebastria nigripes, assembly GCA_035582835.1. Lineage (NCBI taxonomy): Eukaryota > Metazoa > Chordata > Aves > Procellariiformes > Diomedeidae > Phoebastria > Phoebastria nigripes. The sequence goes on along the minus strand of JAYKAV010003312.1, from coordinate 212,183 downwards.
GCATTAGGATCCTCACAGTATTTTTTGTGTGTCATATGCACAGTATGCTGGGTGGACTCTGGAAAATAGCAGATGTAGGATAAACAAATACTGTGTTATAAAAGGTGACGAAGAGCAGTATGTGATGACTCGTGCAGGCTCTGAAGCCTCAAAGCATGATGCTGAAAGTACTGATTCTCGTGGAGGTGGAGCAGTAAAGCGTGCAAACACATCATTTCTGTGCCTGGGCAGGATAGTGAAGATCATTAAAGGTGTACATGAGTGACACAAATCTTCCAGCTTCCTTTTCATTTAGTGACAATGCAACAATTACAAGTACTAATTCCAGGGGGAGTCCAGGGAAATAAGGCAGTTAGGAGAAGGTGTCCATAAAGTGGAGAAGCAGGTTGAACATCAGCTACAGAGAAGAGACAGCTGTTTAACCTGCACAAGGAACGTGCTATGGTGGTTAGTCACTTGGCTGGAGAGAAGTTGTGAAAAATTAGGGTTATATAGTTATTATAGAGTTTACTAAAATGCATTAAACCCACTTCAAATTACTAAAAAAAAGAAAAAAAATCCATATACCTAGATTAATTTCTGTGCTTATTTTCAGGTCTCTTTCTCTGTCCCTCTGTAAAATCTACAAGGAAGAGGCCACTATATGGGCAGCTCAGATCACTTTGATTTACCTTTTTTCTTTCTTAATTGTTGTTTATCACGACAAGTTAGAGAAGCAAAAGTGTGGTTCAGCTATCTCTATCTTTTTAGAATTCATTATGGGTCTGTTACATTCTGGTGTATAACTTCTGTGTGTATGCATGCATGCCCTTTGTGTTTTGATATGTGTGTATGAAACATACATTATGTGTACTTACACAAGTACGCATGTGAATCATAGACAGTCTTTCTTATGCTGGCTGCATTTTAATATTGATCTGTTGTTTACCCTCTGATCTTGATCAAGTCAATGTGCAAGCCAAGATTTCCAGAAGCTTGTCCATACATTCAGATTTGAATATACTTTAAGATTTAGCTATAGAAACATGATGAGAATTTTAATTGACTTTGCCTATGTGGTTGGAGTTGATTAAACTCTTTGAAATAAAGCATCATCACAGAATGCTAGAATATTTTCCATAGTTCATTTTGAAACTCCCAATACTTGGAAAAAAATCCTCTGTTAATTTTTTTAGAGAATGGCAGTTTTTATTCAGCTATCGACCAAAGGAAATGAAAGCTGCAATCACCTCTGATCCACATACAGCAGGTTAAAGGTATGGTGTCAGTATTACTGAGATATGAGGTGGTCATTTTCCAAAACTACCTAGAAACTAAAAAATACTCAGTATAAGAGGCAAAACAAACTTTCCAGTCTAAAATTAATGTAAAGTGAAAGCAGAAAAGACTTGCATATTTTCAGTAAGTCTTTTTTTTTCATTTGACGAAAAAGATCTTTATAAAAGTGCTCCAACTTTCTCCTGTCATTTATTAGATTCATTTCCTTGGAAAGCAAAACAAATCTATATGCCAGTATAGCAGCAGCCTTCTAAGGTCTGTCAAATTCTTAAAAGTACACAAGTCAGCAAAACTTCTTGAATCTTCAGGTAATGACATAATAATATTAACTATTTTTCCTTTTTTTCCACTTTCATAAGTATTAACTGTTTTCCTATTTTTCCCCAATCTTAATCAATAAATGGTCTTAATCAATATGACCCATTGCCATGTGGTTATCAGCATGAAGGACATGTACTGATATTACTTTGCATGTTACTTGGATGTAGTCATGTGGTAGTGATGAGCATGAGGACAGAAACTTCAAGAAATAAAATAGTTTAGCTACTGTAATTTTATGTGAGTGGAACTATTCATATAGCTAAACTTCAGAATCTGAAGTTCCTACGTGCTGCAAAATGAAAGTAAAAGGGTGTGCAGGAAAGGCATGTATTGGAGAGGGAAGAAGAAATGGAAGGGAGAAGAAAGGACTAACCTAATGTGGTAAAAAATATGAGATCAAAAAAGAATTATGAGATCAAAAAGTTGAAATAAAGGAAAAAAAGCCATTCATGTTTCATATAAAAAAGGTTTCTTAGCTAATAGATGTAATAGCCTCAGGCAGCAATATGTTTCAAAATGAAAAACAAGACATACTTTTTAGACCACTAAAATTAAAATGGTGACAGCCCTAGCAGATACGATATACTGCAAAAAAGTATTCTAGTCTTCTGAGTAAATCATTGGGCAAGGGCTGTGAAAATCGGAGTTTGATTTTTAGCTCTCTTTGCAGTTGCCTAACTGTGAATATTAATGATTTATTACTTCAAAATGAACATTATTGGAAAACCCACTTGAATATTTAAAAACTAGATAATGAAATCAACATGAATATATAAGTTGCAAGAATTTTACAACTGAAGAAATATGTGACCCAATGGATCGATTAAAGTACCTGTGTTTTTCAGCAGCTAGTATATTCCTCTCAGTATTAGAGGGAATGAATGCAAGATGGCTTGATTACAATGTAGTGACAGAGTGTGTTTTGATCTGGGGGGGGTTCATTTAATTCTTATGCATCTTATGTCTTTGTTTGCTCTTTCGTGCTGTTTGAGTAAAACGAGAATGTCCTTTGGTGAGGTAGAATAAGCATTTTTGTTTATTAAGAAGGTTGATTTTTGAATTATTAAGTGCTTAACTTGAATATTGGTAACAAACAGCCTTGGTCCTTTCAAAAAGTACTTGATTCTTGATTTTATTTCATGGATTTTGTCATGCTCTTTAGTCATACAATGTCTTTAAATAAAAATTGTAATTAAAAAAGCTTTTCTGATAGTAATCAACTTAATTATGGAAGCAAGCTTTTTTTAATATATAGTTTTGGAAAGGAAAGAAAAAGGAAATGAGAGTCAAGAAAAAAATTGTGGGAGAGAACAAGCAATAGAAAAGGAAAACAAAGAGAAAAAGAAGACATTAAAAACAGGACAAAACCAAGAACTGTAGTCCTTATTCTTTCAAAGTGTCTAATGTAGGACTATGCCAAGTTTTCCTAGCACAGAGAGGTACTCTGAAATATACCTAAAACTCGGTTCTTGAAATGGTTCTGGCATTTTATTCACACAGAACGATACTGAATATACTTTATTATCTTTCATTGGAAATAGGCACTTTGTTCAACTTTCTCTGAAAGTCTCTCCTAGAGGAAATTCAAGTCTATTCTTACCAGTTATGATTACCTTTCATGTCACTATAAGATAAATTCTAGCATATTTAACAATACCAGTAATGTGTTATTTATGTGGGTGTGAGTTTTCATAGTGCTACCATAGATGCCCGCCTGTATGTGTTAGCAGAGAAGCATGAAGTACATGGCACATTCATTTTTATATGATTTATAGGTTTAAATGTATCTTGAAATATTTAAGTATGCTAAAAGTGCTTGAAAGATCTAGAAGCTATTCATTAGTTGTTCCTTTATTACTTTGCCCAATTAATGAAGGGCTATAAATTTTATATTAATTTAGAAATGCATTTGGCCTCTAACCATTATGATCTTTCATGATGTGATGGTGACATAAAATAAACACAATTGCTGGATGCCTGAATGAATTTTAGAAATATTTATTACTTACGATAAAACTCTCTCTAAACTCTATAATGTATAATGATACTATAAAAATTACAGTACCAAGAGAGAAAGGTCTTTAGTAAGAAGTGGTTTCAGGCTGATAGTAAGGCAGAACAAAAAGGAGGAGAATACAGGCTGAGTCTTGAAAATGAGAGAAGATTTAAAAGGAAGAAAAGGAAGGAAAAGGAAGAAAAGAGAGAGGGAAAAGAAGAAAAGATAATTTCTTCAATACAAACTAAGATGACAATTTCTAGGTGTTGATCTTGGTTCATTAACCAAGTATAGCTAGCTAAACAAGCTCTAAGGAGAATAATTGGTGAGACAAAACATTGGTAAAGGTTGATGGGTTAGCATAGAATTATCGATACTGACAGCCCTGTGTTTTCCAGGGAAACATTTGTGTGAAGTTAGGAACAGATGCTGAACAATATGGCACATCTGATTTCATGCTGCTCATGCAAGCTGACCCCTGGTGTTCTGTATGAGGTCAAAAGATTTCTGAAATTTCAGTCAGCAGGAATAGTGGACATGTAGGTTGATGGCTCAAATCAGGTGTGTGTCTTGCCTTTCAGCAAGTGTCTGATGATTGTGGGTTTAAAATAAATCTAAGGCTCAGTAGAGAACACCTGAAATGCTAGTTGTTGTATGATTTTGCTGCTTTTTAAGATGTGTTGTATAATCTGTAGTAATTTATTCCTCTCTTCATTTGATTGTTCAGGGTAGAAACTGTTATTGCAAGTTACTCTTATCATTGAGAATTAATTTCAACAAAACACCTTGTAATGCACAGTTTAGGAAAGGATATACAGAAATAAATTGCTAGAGTTAGCTAGAATTGCATTTATTTCCTGAAGCACTATAGTTGTTTTTTTTTTTAATTGCATAGGAAAAATAATGGTTCATCCAAATAAAGATCCAATTTTCATTGAAAACTTAAATAACTGTTCTCTCTGTCCCAATAATTTACATGCTGATATTTAACATTTAAATACCGTTACTTAACCAAACCCAGTGTGTTTTAGAATCTAGCAGTTAACAGAGACATTTGTCTCTAGCTGCTTTCTTGCATGCACTTTTGCTCCAGATATGGAGAAAGGGATTTAAGATAGTCAGCAGAGAACTATTCAAAACCTGTGTTCCTCCATGGCCTTCACTAAAACTAACATTGTTGGGATAAATTACTTGATGACATTTATCACATATCAGGCCCAAGTTCAGTATCTTATCTCTGACAACAGCAAATAGTGCATGTGTAGGAAAGAATGCAGACCAGAGCAAGTGTATAGTAGTGCTTCCCCAGTGCTCTCCCATGTTACAGGTTCAAGGTTTGGAGATTTTGAGTGCTAGGTGATAGCGTTGTGTTAAGAGGCAGTAGATGGAGTTGGGGAAGAACAACAAAGGTTTAACACCATCACCCATAGTGGAATAGAAGGCAGACAAAATTGGCTCTAACCCCTTGCTTCACAAAATTTAGCTTTCTTGGATCCTGAAATATCAGGAAAAATACAGAAGGAAAAGGGAAAAATAACATGCCTTGAAAAGTGGTGTAATTTGTGGACTGGCAGACAAAAAATGCCAAGAGGGTAAACTGTCCTTGAGTGTTCCTCAATCACCCCTGCTCCTCCCTCCAGATAACACTACAGGTCATTTATAAATAGGATATGAATACCAAAGTTCATTCTTCAGTGAAGGTTTCAGCTGGCTCATAAATATGACTGTGGCTTTCTTCTGTAAAGTACCATGACACTTTTTGTGATAAGGTACAATATTATAATCAATATCAAAATGAAAATTTGGGTTTTCAAAGAGTCAAATCAAATAATCCAAATCATCAAAAAGTCCAAATTCTACCTACATTTATAAAATTACAGGTTATGAGATTAAGGCTTTATCCAGCTCTGTAAGAATCAGAACTGAACTCAGAATCTGGATAAGAAAACTACTTTCAATATTGAGAATTTAAAGGAAAGAGGAAACAATTGCCTAAGATACTGTGCTTCATTTCAGTTTTTCTAAAACTGTGACTGAGATCTTCAAGGTAGTGTTGGTCATCCCAGACTACCATACTCATAAAAGGGGACAAAGTATTCAGTGGGAAAGATCTGTTGGTTTGGACCACCTTCTTTCTTAATATGAGCAATATGATGACAGTATTCTAGTATAGCATTTTTGCTTTCTAACAGTGTTGTGGTTTAACCAGGCAGGCATCCAAACACCACACAACCGCTCGCTCACTCCCCCCTCCCCTCAGTGGGGTGGGGGAGAGAATCGGGGGGGGGGGAAAGTAAAATTCATGGATTGAGATAAAGACAGTTTAATAAAACAGAAAAGGAAGGGAAGATAATGATAATAATAATAATAATAATGATAGAATATACAAAATGAGTGATGCACAATGCAATTGCTCACCACCTGCTGAGCGATACCCAAGCAGTGATCGCTACTTCCTGGACCATGCCTCCTGTTTATATATTGAGCATGACATCATATAGTATGGAATACCCCCTCAGCCAGTTGGGCTAGCTGTCCCGGCTATGCTCCCTCCCAGCTTCTTGTGCACCTGGCAGAGCATGGGAAGCTGAAAAGTCCTTGACTAGTAGACTACTTAACAACAACTAAAACCATCAGTGTGTTATCGACATTCTTCTCATACTAAATCCAAAACACAGCACTAGGAAGAAAATTAACTCTATCCCAGCTGAAACCAGGACAAATAGCAATGGAATGCAACAGGTTTTTAATACTTAAGGACATATTATGGAGCCTGTTATTGTTTGATTCTTTTGCCATAAACTCTAGAATGTATTCACCTTCAATTGATTAAAAGGGCTTGCTTTTATTTTCTGAAGTGATAAGCTTTTACATATAGATGCCATTAAAATGCCATAGAAATATTCATTGCCTGAAAAAGCGAGATAGGAAATTTTATTAATTTTCTAACAAGGTAAAAAAAAAAACCCTAATAAAGATATAATCTAGAACAACATATCAAATAGCACAGGATGTAATCAAAAACATAAGCAAATACAACAATTTTCCTGAACAGTTATTGGCAAAAAGAAACCAATGTAATGAACATCTAGTGCTGGACAATTTTATAGAAGATCTCATTATTTATTATTTTAAAAAAATCTTTCAGAATATTCTTAGTACTATTGTAGGAAGAACCTCTGTGTGATGGTAGATGATGATAAAACTGGGGAAGGTGTTTGCAGTGTTGTAGAATGACTGCTTTGGTCCTAGGCTTTCCTTACAAAGGTGATTTATTCATACAGTGCTCTATGGCACTCAAGGACATACAATATTTATTACACTACAAAGCAGCACAGAGAGGAAACAGCAGGAGTTGTCCACAAAACTGTGTTTGTTGTTAATATTGTGATATTCCATGAGCTAGGTGACAAGACCTCTTAGGTTGTCAATCCAGTTACCCAGAGCAGCAACCTAGGATGGAAGACAGGAGCCAGAAAGCAGGCCACCAGGGGAATGGAAATTCTTGAGAAGCAAAGGAGGTAGTAGATGAAGAGTCAGGCCAGTGGTGTTAGCTTTCAATTTTTTTATTTTCCAATTTTAATAATATTTTATTTTGTTTGTAAATAGACTAAGACAACATTATTGCTGTGGGCAATGTTTTGTTTGGACTTTCTGAGCTAATCATATATTAAGCAAGCAAGGAAAGCCTATCACACAGTAAAAGTCTTTAACCTATAAAGTGAATGAAATATCTGATGTTTTTCTACATACAGTGTGTGCTTGTTAAGTCCATATTTGCAGTACTGATTCCTATGAAACAAAGATACTGATATATATTATAGGGAATATATTTCTGTGTTTTTAACTGTGGATCTAGTTGGCCAGTTCCAAGGAGTATTCACAAAAACAAGTAAGTTCTTAAAGATTATGTGAAAATAAGGAGCTCTACAGACAAAAGAGACCCTATAAATATCTCAAGTAAAGGGAAGGCTTTACTTGACAGATCTTACTTTAAGAGATGGGAAAGAATTCACTTTGGAGAGAGTCCTATATGTTCGAACAACATGGAAGAGCTCCAGTCACAGCTCATGCCTCTCTTAACACCAAAATCAATCATCAGTGAGACACAGGCTGCAGGATACCTGGAATTACTAGTCCAATCCTTAAAGAATTATTCGATTTTATACCTTCTTCATTAATGTTGCTCCATCATCATTGTATATATCAGAGTTCTTGACTTCCCCTTGCTCACAGAACCCCTTGTCATTTCTCTGAAGCAGTAACACAACTGGGACTCAGGGGTAAACCCTTTCAAGAACAAAAAAAAAAAGAAAAGGCACCAATCCTTCTAGTGTCAGTGAATTCATATAAATTGGGATACACTGAAGGTTTCCAGAGAAAAAGAGGGGAAGAAAACCAAAACAGCCTCCTTCCCCATTGTTAACAGCTTCAGAGAAGGAGTTACTTACCTTAATGAATGTTCATTCTAAAAATCTGTAGCTTGACTGCCCTTCAGATATAATTTGTTTGCATTCATAGAACTCATACAAATGAGGAGAGTTCTGACACCTCCATTTTTGAGGTGAAAGACAGAGAAAGGCTCAGTGCCACAGGTCACCATAAGATAATTTGTGGTCAAATAGGGATTGATTGAACAACTATCTCCCATAGTTCTTGGTAGAGCCTCAGTGGATTACCCATCTTCTAAAAATTAGGTTCAGGTTCAAATATATGTAGCCTTTCTCATTTTTATTTTGGATAATCCTCAAGATAAGATTCTAAGTAAAAAAATACTTTAAATGATCTCCAATTTTTTAAGACTTTATTTATGGGGTTGTTTGTAGATATTTGAGAATCTCTCCCCCCACCCCCAACTGCCATGCAAGTTAACAAGTTAAACTCCAGGCAAGCCTGAAAAGGAAAACTAGAAATTCATACTTGTTTGTGGGGGTTTTTTTGTTTCTTTTTTTTCATTTCTAACTTGAAATACTATTATGATGCAATCTTTATTAAGTAGGGAGAAATGAAGGGTTGCAGTATCATAAAGACACTGAGATACTGCAAATTGGCCAAATTAGATTTGCGTTGATCGTTAAACTTATGTTGACAGGAGGACATGTCTGAGAGTGAGAGAAAAAGACACAGGCTCAGATATAGGTCCTCCAGACATTTTCCCTAGGAGAGTATTGGAATTGAAAGTAACCATAGTTATCTGCCCCAGAATCAGAAGGTTAGGTTGGAAAGGTGAGCTGGAATCAAGGTTCTGTGCCTTGGCCAGGAAGACATCTGCGGCAGTGGTGTTGGAATTGGGAGAGATTGTTATTGCTTGATTTGATTTTTCTGAAAAGCAGATTGACAGAATTTCAACATGTTTGAGGAAGAAAATTCAGGGAGTGATTTCTCRGACGAGGGTTTTGTTTGTTTGTTTCTTTACAACAATACATCATATCCTTCTCCTTCCTCCCATAGCTTCTTTGGCTTTTGCACTGTCTTGCTAAGTAGTTTCTTCAAGATAATAGACCCAAATATTTATGTATCTTAAATTGAAATGTAAGAGTAGGAAGTAAAACTCTTTATCTTTCCTGAAGTTGAGAGTTAATTTTCACTGAGGTAGTCTGAGAGAAATTGTCAGTCAATACTCAGTGAAGTGTTACTACTCTGTATGTTCTCTGTTAACCATATGGAAGAGTTATTAGTGAGTAGATGATGGTTTCAGTTTCATGTCAGTAAGAACTATGGGGGATTATGAGAAACTGCAGGTGAATGAAACACACTAGAGTGTAGAATATCACAACTCTAGATGTAATTTCACATGGATAAATGTGTAACAAGCATGTACTGACAGAGCTGCTCAGACTCAGTAATAGGGTTTTTCTTGATTCTTTGAGAAATAATCTGTTGAACATATATTGCAGCTGAGCAATAAACACATCTGCTGAATGTATTTTCAATATAAGTAAAATGTACTAAATAATAAAGATAAATAGATTATACAGCAGATTAATGCAATCTGAATAGATCTGATAGAGATTATTTGATTGCTTTTGTTGAAACAAGCTATAGGAATGACTGACATGAGGGGAACAAAAATGTTTGTTCTGGACTGGGAAAACTTGCATTTAGGAAGTGACTGTTACCTTTTGCAAAGGATTCAGTCAGCCTCTCCATCTCAAGAAGGGTAAAAAACTTGGATGTGGTGACAAACATTAATTGTTAAACATGTTTACACAGAGAGATTTATAAATGAATAGCTAATTAGGTAATAAAAAAGGATACACATAGGACAACAAAATTTTTTGTATTTTGTATAAAATCCAAGGTAGAAAATATAATGGAATGACACAAAAGGCTAACTCCTGTTTAGTATTAATTTTTTATCATAGATGGCTGATTTTGTGCCTGCTGATTTCATTTATGACAATCATTTTAAAAAGTGTGATGCAGTCTCTTTGGTTTGGATGTACATTGAATATTTGCTGGAAAGGGTAAAACTATTTTCTCTCCTTAGCTCTTGATCTACTGTATTGTATACTTTCTATTGAAATCTTTATTTTGCCAAGTAAAGATTACCATGGCATTGTTCTGGTACCTAATTGTGTGAAAACTGTAACTTTATTGCAAACACAAGGAAAAAGAATCACGAGTAAGGCCGATGTATTAGTTACAACAATATACCCAGGGAGTAGTTTAGGTGTTGGGTACCATTTTGCCACTCTAGATTAACCTTGGTGGCCTTTTATAACTTGGGTGTTGCGTACCATTCTAGGTTATTGTTGGTGGCCTTTTATTTCTTGAAGATGACACATATCTTGCAGGTCCTGTATCATGTATCAGTGATGATATCTTGTATATTCCTGGGCATTTTACATGGTGATAAATGCCTACCCTCAGTACCTTGGGTTTTTTTATTAGTTTTCTGTTTTATGAGTCTTTAATATAAGTGATTTCAAGATCTTTTCTGTAACATTTTTATATTTTACTGAAAACTGAAGGAATGAAGTGATTCCAGGTGTTCAGGCACCTGGAAATGGAAGAAAAAGTCCTCATATAGTAGGATTTTATAATCACAGGAGCTGGCAGGCCTTGGTTGCTGGCAAAAGATGTATCTGATATATAAACCTGTTATATTACTACTATCAACATGATAAAGGCAAATTCATTTACATGTTTTATAAAATTGAGCAGAAGAAGAGCTGCACACTAAGAAGTCATAGATTCATGCAGTCTCATAGCTTTGAAATAATTTAGGTTGGAAGGGACCTCGGGGTGTTATTTGATCTGACTCCAGTCGAAGTTGGGCCAAGTTTTAGAGACTTCTGCAGTATGGCTGCTGTGTTTTGCGTTCCTCAGGGGGAGATACATTGCTGCAGCCCTATGGGAGGCAGCAGATCTCTCCTCTTTGAATCTGACTAATCCTTTTAGCCTGTGATACATCCACAGAACATCACCTGATTGATCCTTTCTGCCCTTTATAGACTCTTTCTGCATGTGAGCAGAAGGTAATTGCTGCCTTCAAGGAAACATTGAAATTTCTACTAAGTAATTACAGCCTGGTCTCTTCCTAACCCTGTTCTGCTGTACTTGCCCCTGGGAAGCAGCTGGGAAAAACTGAGTCTAAATATATAGACAGATTCCTACCTGCAAGAACAAAGTCTGCAATGCTGATTTCAACAGACTTCACAATGAGCTTAATAGGAACGGTATGCATCCTCAGGGAAGGACTACAGCCTTTCTCCTTGTGAAGTTTCTAAAAGCTTAGGAGAGCTTTTTGTTAACAGAAGTAGTTTGGTACTTTTGACTGTGTACTTTAATAACACATTATGGGGATGCATGAGCATGGYGATGAAAATCCTTTCTAGTAATGGGGAAATTGATGCATATTAAGCATGTTACACAGGGTATTTTTCTTATTTTTTGCCCAAATAGTTATGTCTGGGCTTTGAAGACATTGAAAATCAGGTGATTTGAGGCACTCTGTTCTCATAGTGCCCTTTAACACTGTGATCAAATAAATTCCCACTCACTAGAGGAGCGCACGTAATCTACTTAGTAAAAAAAATTAGGTTTACTCAGGTGGTTTTAAAATTTACTAGAGCGTCCTCTTGTGGAATCGTTGTTCTTAGCAATACAAGTGTTAAAAAAAAAAGTATATTATATTGATTAATTGATACATTAATCAGGCAAAACTGTTCTGTTCTTAATTCAAATCACTCAGCATTTGCTACTTATATGCTCCACTTTCTTTATGTTGAAGTGAGACAATGACAGGTACTTTTGCTCAATCTCAAATTCATTTTTTAGACTATGGGTTATGACATACCTTGTCCTTAAACTGTCAGTTGGCTAAAGATACATTGCAAAATATTTGTTATTTTTCCTAATGGAAGAAAGGAAGTTTTTCAGTAAGGGAAATATATTTTCCATTGTACAGGGAGAATATTGTATAATTAATGCCATTCTTACACATGCACTAGAGAATGTAAAATGCTTTTACAGTTGTCACAGTTGTTTATCAAATCAGATCGGATAATCTCTATGTTTCAAAATAAATTCATATGGACAATAAAGAACAGAAAATCTCAGTGAACAGTGGGAAAACATTTGTCCCAAAATAGTTCTTCCATTTCTGACCTCATTTCTGATCCCTAATTCTAAAGGGAAACTTGCAAAATATCTTCAGCAAATAAATCTTGGAACTAAAACTAGGAGCACCAAAAGATACAGCAAGAATGAACTCAGTGGAAATACTGGGTTTATGACACATTTTAATTTTCCTCACACCACTCTCTCAGATCACCCTTAATTTTCCATAGGTAATAACTACCTTTCTCTGTCTTGCTGTTCCTCCAAAGCTAATGACTAATTCCCTTGCTAATATCTCTTCCGTTCCACGGGTGCTAACCATACTCGTCTCTCACATTATCTAGCTGATTAACATGATTAAGTTAGAGTCAAAGCAATTGTACTCAATTTGTATTTGCTTCTGTTTCAGTGTGCGTTTATCCCTTTAACTACACCAGTTGGGCTAATAAGTGATGTTACTTTTTCCTGTATCTTTGCCTTCTGCTTTCCAGCTAGTTACTTCTGATATTTTTCATATGTCATGGGGGAAAGGTAGTGAGAAGATGATCTACACTTGCACATGGTCTACAAAAATCTTCATTGATCCTGCCAAATTATCAGAATGTAAACACAGGGGAGTGCCACAAGATAAGAGCTTTGGTAGCAATACTGGCTTGTGAAATTCCTGTCCAGACTTTGTAGTCATCACCCTTTTAGCCATTACAGTTGAATTTTTTTATCACTAGATGACTGAAATAACCCATTAAAAAAAAAGAAAAAAAAGCACCCTAGCCAGTGATGCAGTTTCCAGGGGAGCACGGGTGACAGAGGTGAACTGTGGCTGGGGGTGCAGACGAACTGCCAGGAAAGTTACCACTTCAGGCTGCCTGTATTGCTTTGAACCTGGTTCTTGCTGAACTGCAAACAACCAGTTGTCCTCTGAGGACTTACAACTTTACTTACAGTAAGATCTAGGAAAACCAGATTTGTAAAAAGCAGTGTCACTTTTATAAGAACAGATTTATGCTTTTCCTTTGGATTTTACATCAAGTTGGTCACAGAAGTCCCCCTATGTCATTACTCCTCTGTCTCACTAGATGAAAAAAATTAGCCTTGTGTTCTAGCACATAAACAAATGGTGTTTAATTCACAGCCTTTTTATATTAACAATAATTTAGTTAAATGAATAAGTTTGATTTTATGTTTTCCTATTTTTGTGTATTGTTTTTCACACTGTACCGTAACTTGATGTGCTCTTTTCTGATTCCTTGTGAGCAAGACTATCCACCTTTATTTACCAGGCATTAAGTTTAAAGTGAGAAAACCCAAAGATTAATGAGATTACAGTAAAAGAATGGAAAGTTGAGGCTGTCAGAAGACTAGAAAAGCATTTAGAAGGTGTCAGCAAGGAATGCAGGAATAAAGATCTATTACATAATTGTATTAAACAGAAACCTCACCGAGTTGTGGGCTCATCTCTGCTGCTATGGAAACTGTTTTCTGGGTAGTCATAGAATCAGTGCACTGAAGTGATTACAAGCAGGGAAGGATGTGAAATACAATGTGAAACTTCTTTTTGAAACACTGATAAATGTCTAGACAGATAAAAACAAGTTTCAATAAATGAGGAATACATAGTAAAATACTTTGAGCTTTTATAAACTTTTCTTGTTCCCCACTGAAACGAAAATAAACTTTTCATTATTTTTAAGAACTATCCAGTAGTCTGGCACTGACAATGTGATTATGGGATGTAGGAGACAAAGTTCAAAGGAGGTAATATAGCAGCTTGAATGTGTTTGATCATGCATTCCAATATTTCTGAAGAAATCTTTCTAAATTAGAAGTCAGCACAGCTGATACCTTTTCTAGTAATGATGGGGAGATATCTTGTGAATTAGTATTTTCATTGGAAAAGTTTATAACTTGAAAATTTTGCAGTTACCTGAATAATGACAAATAATGTGTCTGAGTTAATGGGATGCACTTCTTGGGATTACATCAATGAAACATATAATTCAATTTCACAATTTTCTTTGTGAGAATTTGTCATTGTTTTCTTTAGTCTCAACTACAGAAAAGCTCCCCATAATGAATCCTCTGCTTTGAAATGATCTCTGATTTATTTTATTTTGTTTTTTAATGTAAAATTGCTTTGTGAATTATCTATATGTAGTCTATTCTGGTAGTGACAATGGCTCTCAGTTCATGACCTGCTAATGGCTGTATGCACTCAAACAAAAAGACAGTCCCCAAATATATCTTAAAAGACAAACCAACCCACCTTTTCTTTCACAATAGCGAACTACAGGCAAGGTTAAAATACTTTGTCTGTTCACTGGGAAGCCATATGTCCAAAATTAAACATTTTTAAACTGCCATATAGATGAAGAGACTGCCTTGATCAAAATTATTTACTCATCAAGTGTTCACCTGGATATGTGAACACAGTCCTGCAAAAATGACCAGGCCAGCTCTTCTCTCATGTTCTCTTACCAGTGTAATGAGTTCATTGGGCTTGTCATGGCATCTGAGGAGCACTGGCAGTTGGGATGGGGAAGCAGTGTCAGAACTCCCTTTCAACTGTCGTGGGTTATTACAACAGGTCACTTTTCTCTCAGGACTGCAGCCTGAGGCTGGATGGAGTCATACCTTCTTAGACACTTGTAAACCTCTATTGTTCTCTTGATTGTAAAACAAGGAACAATGTAGCTTCTGCATGGTACCCCAGTGCCAGGACAGGAAATTTTCAGCAGCAATACCATTTTCACATATTCTCTCCTTTCTCACTACACATTTCTGTCACTTCAACACAATAGGCTAGCTGTGCCATTCTTCTGATGTCAATATTCTGGGGTTTTTTGCATTGGGACACAGAATCAGGAACTGTAACAAACTATAAGGAAAATTAAATATTTTCATTTTTGTATGTGTATAAATTTATATATTTATATTTTTCTCCTGCCAGTTCATTTTTCCCATCGTAAAGGGCTGGGAGAGAAAAATAGAAGGAACTGGAACAGCAGCTGCTGCTGCTGCAGATTTCATGTTGTGAGACCACATCTTGAGCCAGTGTAAGTCAGTGCTGAATGTAGCAACTGTCGCCCAGGCTGTCTGCTACTATGAGTGTCTCCTGGCTCTCATGCGTTCCTCTTCCACTCTCTCCCATTTGATTTTGTAGAGTCTGACAGAGATCTTGATGGGTGTTTTTTGTGCTCCCTTGATTCAAGTAATAATACGGAATTGCAGAGAGATGACAGGGTTTGCCCATGGCTGTCATACCTACACGAAAAGATCTCGCGAGTACAGTCAGTACTTGTATGGTGGGCAATTTATGCCTTTGTTCGGAGGACATATATTTTAAAAGTTGGGGGTAAAATAAGCTATTGCAAACTTAATAGAAGCTTTACAGAAAGGCCTCGGCCTTAGCTTTTATTCATACCTTCTGTCAGTTTTATAAAACCCAGAATCTTCATTTTGGCAATACTGAATAGCCAGTTCACATCTGTAACTGGTATCAAGCTATATGATTTGCAACTTAATAAGGATTGAGTGCCCATTCAGAAGGACAGAATTTAACACCATGTATTTCATTAGTCATCTCGCCTTCCCTAGGGTGTGTTAAGGTGTTCTCATTTATATGAAATCCCCACAAGAGTCTGTCACAGGAACCCATTGGCAACACAGTTGTGAACTCAGGAACACTTGCCAAAGAAGCAATAACTTTACTGTAGACAAATAAGGGAAAATCAAATGCACTGACTCTCCAATTATCTCACTTCTGGGTATGAGAAAACATTAATAAAATATTGTTTTTATTATCTGCTTTAGAACTGAAATAGTAGAGATTGAAACAAATCTTGAGATAACTGCATAGCAGTTGGAACTAGGTAGGACAGGCCTACTGCAATGAATTCTAAGACATTTTGAAAAAGAGTAATAGATGATTATTAGATCTGTTTGGTACTCTCATATGAGAAGATAATTGCAAATGATGAAAAATACCAATAACATAAACTATTACTGAGATACAGTATGGTTGTTTGAGTGCTGGATAGATAAAACAATTTCAGAAACAAAGTCAGTTCTAATTGTGCCAAAACCTTCAGCAGTTAAATAGATATCATATAGGTAGTGTATAACTTAGTTTTGCCAAATATTACTTCTGTAAAAACACATATGAATTATGCTGCTTGAAAAAGAAATACATTTAATGTATGGACTGAACATTCATGTCACTTAACACACAGGTTCTAAAAATGAAATAGGGTACTTTCTGATGTGTTGAATTCTTAGCTACTTGTACCACAGCTACTTGGTAGGTAAGAAAGCACTGAGGGAAAAACAAATAGCTTGCTGTTCTCTGCTAGCATTAAGGTTTCAAAGCCACCATGTTACTACACTGTAGTTTCCTTTTTTCAGGCTATTGTGTGAAATTAAACTGCTCATTTGTAACTCTGAAAACTGTTTTGGGACACTAATTCTGCTTCGGAAGGAGCACTATTCTCTTTTATGGGATTTAGTATGAAGAAGTCTCTTCATAGGATTCTGCTCTATCTGCATCCTTCTATCCACCCAGGCCTACTCATTCACTTGAAATTAACCCTTTATGAAAAGATGAAGGGTGCTCTGTTTCCCTACAAACAGCAAGGAATTTCGAGTCTGCAAAGGGAGCAAGTAGGGTGGGTCTGGGTCTCTCTTCAAATGCCTTCAGAGCAAAGGGAGTGTGGTGGGCATGGGTCTCTCTTCAGAAGCCTTCCTTCAGTTTGGCACTACCCTGCAATGGAAGCTCTGAAGTGGGATCCGTAACTTTGTATAAAAGAACATGCTTGTATTCAAAAGTCTGTATAGGTTCAGTAGTATAAGAAATAGGAATCTATGCAAAGCAACGGAACATGCATTTTTCAGTCAATAATTGATAGAGACAGAACACAATCAGGAAATTGCTTCAGCAGCTAAAAACGATTCAATGATATAGCATGGGTTGAAAATTATTTACTTTAGATTTTTTGATATAACATTGCATTTCCATATGCCAGAAGAAATGTTTCCCCACAGACATTTGTAATGTTATCTTGAATAACAGATTAGTGACTTCTTTATACATGGTGGTAATAGGATCTATTTCTTTGAGTGCTGCAATGTTACCTTCATGTAGATTTATGGAACTGTGTTTTTGTGCTTTCTGGAAGCTCTGCAAAAATCTATACTGAATTAAAGAATGTATTCTGAAACTTTCTGTGATATTTGTAATTTACTCCAATGTCTTTCCTGGAATTTTTTAGCTTTTATAATATTAGAATTCAGTACTATAACTAACCTCTAAATGTAAGTGAAGTTGGAACATCAAAAGGAAGGGATTTTAGCCTAAATGTTTTAGCTGAAATTCTTTTATTAAGTCCAGTGGCAACTTCGCTTCAGTAAACAGTGATAAGATTTGATCCTAAAATTTTTGAATACCTGGACATAAGGAAATGGAATATATCTTAGGATGCCCTAAGATTCGAGAGTTTCATTTTTTTAATGATTTTGCTGTAACAGTTTTTCAGCATATGCAATTTATGCAGCAATTATCTAATTATGTTGGAGAATTAGCTTCTAATTAAACAGTCATAAATAGTGATGCAAGGCACGGTAAAATAATAAGTGTCTTACAGAGAGGTAATACCGTTCTTTCTTTCATAATGCTGTGTGGTTACTGCTTTTGATGCAGAAATATCTGACATTGTCAGTGCTTTTTGACAGTTTGACAGGCCATGTCCATGTCCACCTAGAAGTGTTTACCGTGATTCATTGAAAACTGTACACTTAAAATCCCTAAAACTTAACAGCTTATATGAATAAAAAGAATTTGTAATTAGAGTTGTATGCTGTGCCTAAACAGCAGCTGATTCAAAAATATTAAATGTCATTTGCTCTATGACTGTGACTATATGCTGTGTATTTGAGTATTACTCATTTTTCTTTGCTCTGATTGACCCTTTCTCTGCTTACATTTAAACTGTAACATGAAAGTAAGGATTAAATTTAAAAAGTAGGAAGTGTTTGCTGTAACTTACAGGCCATTGCAATTTTTCAAGTGTATTAACCTCTGTGTGAGCTCTTTGCGGACTTCCTTGACGATCTATTGATGAATTTTTCTGAATGTTCACAAAGTGCTCAAGGATATTAATTAAAATTTAGCAGGATGTAAAATCCAACTGGATAAGATGGTATCTTTTATCACATTAAAATCCAACTATTATTTTTATTTTGCTGTACATTTGAAAAAGTTCTTGTTTGTCAATGACAATTTTCATTTGTATTTTCCTTTCAGAAGGATTAAATCTCCACTAAGTAGATCAAAAATTATGTACAGGTCCTAAATTGCACATAATAACAAGCATATGACAATTTATAAATCTCTTTGTATATGCCACTGCTTTATATACACTCAAACACTTATTTACATAGATCTAAACTAATAAAGTAGAAGGCTTGATTATACTGTCCAAATTAATAGTCTCCCTGCACAACTCCGAAGGTACATTAGCACAATCTAGACCTAAGGAAAGAGCAAGTACAGAACCTTCTCACATGTCTGTTCGGGCAGTGTTTATTACTGGACTCTGACACATCATTCTGTCTATGTGAATAACAGCAGAATATTAGATTTTCAGTGAAATGGCTACTAAACAAAAAGGTTGGGATTGGTTGATTTTGATGCCGTGTGAAGTGATATGCTACTTAGTCATATGACATTGCTTATCAGAGTTGCTCTGTTGCTCCTCTTAAGTTTTACCCTTGACTGTTCCTGTGGTACTGATGGTTTGGCCGATTTTCTGCCAGTTTTACAGTTCATTCATCCAATTCACATGTCCTTTGCTTGGCTACAAGGATACAGTGGGAGACTGTATCCAAAAGCTTTGCTAAGATCAAGATAAATTACATCATCTGCTCTCCCTTCCATCTACAGGACCAGTCATTTGATTATAGAAACAGTTACTTTAATCAGGTGTGATTTGCTAAAAATGACCTTTTTGTCCTCTTTGTCCTTTATTTGGAATATTAAATAATGTCAGCTACAAATGAATTTAACACAATATATTTAGAATATTAAACCACAAATTTAATATTAAATCTTTCAACAGAGAAAACACTGTTTGCTTTGCAATGGAATAAATTGTGCTTACTGTTAGCTTTTGACATTTTAATGAGTTATATTTAAATTTCCCCTCCACGGGAGCTGGGATTGGAGGAATAGATTACAAATAAATGAGAAGTAAAGTAATATGTTAATTATTAATGCCTCTCTGCTGCTTGGTAATTATTAGATTAGTAAAGTAGCCTCAGGCAGGCCCCTTGGTATTAAGATTTAAACTCAGTTTGGGGAGAATAACTGAGTGGACCATGGAACATTTGCACTTGAATTGAAATGAATTACCAGAAATATAGGAGACGAACAGACACATTTTCCTGTATAGGTTCAATTATTTTTTAGGCAATAAATACAATAAAACTTCAGATCGATTGATATATCACATGATATAGTCCATATGCTAGGAAAGTATATAGGAAGTCAAAGCATTCATATCTTGTATTCAAAATACAGAGGAATTCAGGCAAATGAAGAATCAACAGGAACAGGAAGAATCAACTACAGTCTAAAAAAGTTCTAACTCTGGAAACATTTCAGCAATAATTTTTATAGCACTTTGGATTTCTCTGGAATCATTGTACTTCGGATAAATTAAAGGTTAGTCAACCATTCACAAAAAAACTCAAACAAATGACTGGTCACTGTCTTTTTACTTTGAAAGTATCGGCTATACTGGTTACAGTGAGAGACAGAAATCTACCGAGAGGTCATTCTAGTGAAAAAATAGGCATCCTTATCTGCCTTTTTTTTTGTTGTTTTTCAATAGCGATATATTTGTCCTGGTTTCAGCTGGGATAGAGTTAATTTTTTTTTTCCTAGTAGTTGGTATAGTGCTATGTTTTGGATTTAGTATGAGAAGAATGTTGATAACACACTGATGTTTTTAGTTGTTGCTAAGTAGTCTACTAG
>JAYKAV010003312.1:153276-189666 GCA_035582835.1 Phoebastria nigripes | reverse complement strand
CTTGCGTGCGCGGCTTTTGCTTTACCTATTAAACTGTCTTTATCTCAACCCATGAGTTTTCTCACTTTTACCCTTCCGATTCTCTCCCCCATCCCACCGTGGGGGGAGTGAGCGAGCGGCTGTGTGGTGCTTAGTTGCTGGCTGGGGTTAAACCACGACAATATTAGATGTTAATGGTAAAGGAAAATGCTTTTCAACTCTGGCCATAAAGATTTTCACCACCAATATGGAAAAATATGTATTTTCTTTAAATTTAGTTGAGTACATTGAGATGCAAAAAGAACATAAAACTTACATAAAACAAATTTGGGAGAACAACTGTTTTATTGGCAAAAGGTCAAAAAAAAGGACAGTAAATGAAACTGATATACTGTTCATATTTATTATGAGTTGAAATTGAAGCCCGTGGTCACTTATTTTGATAATATCTTAACGTGAAATTTAGCCCTAAAAGATAAAGGACATTAGATATGACTAGATCATAAAAGAAAGCATACCACATGAAATAACTTTATATCGTAAGAGTATTAGTCTCTGTAAGTGCCTTAGCTAGCTAAGACTCCCGCAGTGGGCAATGTAAGTAACTGTCTGTGGCTTGTTTCTGTAACTATTTCTTTGCAGATGATTTTCATTTCAGACAAAGGTTTGTTTCCATACAATATCAACTGTGTTGGTTTATTGCTAGTATTTTAATAAGGTACATCATAAAACCAAAATTAGAAAAAGTATTTCTTGTTTTAAAAGAAGTCACCTATACTTAACTACTTGTGCAGCACAAAAGCTTGATGATATAAGCCAAACTTGTCTTATACGAAGCTGCAAACATATTTTAAAATTTGATCATTATCTGCTGAGATATTTACATACTTTAAAAATACTGTAGCAGATATGTTTCAGGATAATCTTATAGTGATGCAGAACTCTTACTAGAGATGCAGTGAGCTGGTAAGATAGTGGCATATTCAATAACACTGCTAGAGAAGTCAATTTATATTTCATGGGCCAAATTTCAGAAACTCATAGCATAAACTTTGTGTTATTTAAGTGTTATATTAGCTGTATGCCTTCATGGTTTAATTATGTAGCAATCATTATCTTTAGAGTGCGGTGTATGGGATAGTAGTAACATAGAGGTAAATTCTCTGGGAGAAGGGATAACTAAAGCTCTAAGGGTATTGCCAGATGCAGTGCACGCTCTCAGGGTTACATGACTGGGAGATCTGCCATGCTGCTGCATGCTGCTTCTCCACGCTCATTCCCAGTGAGTGCAGCTGTGTCTTCCATAGATTATTTTTAGACTAGTCTACATTTGTGCATGTCTTGTGTTGTTCATTAGAAACATCTCAAAAATGGAATGGAGGTGGTGATAGAATAATTTAGAACAGTTTGGGGGGAGGAAGGAAATAGCAGAATGGATTCATCCCTAGGAGAGAGGAAGAAAGTTTGCAGAAAGATTTGGAATAGATGCCAGTGATGCTCCAAATGGTAAATCGTACCCTTATGGAAATCACCATCATGGTGGTGTTTTCTTGTAAATAGAAAAAAATCCTGTTAATCAGCATGGTGTCTTTGTCATCAGTGTAAGTAATCTCTTTCGCCTACTTTTCCTTGCCTCTCCTGCTGCTGGGGTGTGGAAGGGATGCTTGAGTGTCTGTATCCGTGTGTTTGCGGGAGATATAACTTTGCTATAACCTCTTTCACCTGATGGCAGCAGGAGCAGCTTGTCCTAGATCTTCCAGTCAGTCGTAGGGACAACCTACCTCTCTCCTTGTCTCTCCTGGACTTTGTCCTTTTTGGAGTGAGTAACCTACCTCTTTCTCCTCCATATTTGAGGGAAACAGTCTGAAAGGAACAAGGCAGACTACAAGGAGAGGGAACAAAGCAGTTAGCTGAGCAGGAGAGCAAAGGCATCTTTGGAGACTTCTCTCGTCACCCCCCGAAATCCCCACTAGACCTCACAGTTCCTGTGTTTCCACAGACTCCTATTTCTTCTCCATTGGTTTCACCACCCTGGAGTAACTCATATATCCTCTTTCCTCTGATAACAGCTGCATTTCAAAGCAGTGAAGATGATACTGCTTTAGTCCTTACTATATTTTCTAACAGGAATTGTTATTAAGGATAAGTATTTTAAAGGTTATTGAAATGTTAAGATAATTCTTCCTATTATATTTTGTGGCACAAAAGGTTATTATAATGGAACAGTCTTTTCCCCTGTTTTCAAAGCAGTGAGTTCATTATTTTCAGAGTCATAGAATCACTAAGGTCGGAAAAGACCTCTAAGATCATTGAGTCCAACCGTCAACCCAACACCACCATGCCCACTAAACCATGTCCCTAAGCGCCTCATCTACACGCCTTTTAAATACTTCCAGGGATGGTGACTCAACCACTTCCCTGGGCAGCCTGTTCCAATGTTTAACCACTCTTTCAGTAAAGAAATTTTTCCTAATGTCCAATCTAAACCTCCCCTGGCGCAACTTGAGGACATTTCCTCTCGTCCTATCGCTAGTTACTTGGCAGAAGAGACCAACACCCACCTCGCTGCAACCTCCTTTCAGGTAGTTGTAGAGCGTGATAAGGTCTCCCCTCAGCCTCCTCTTCTCCAGGCTAAACAGTCCCCGTGCCCTCAGCCGCTCCTCATCAGACTTGTTCTCCAGACCCTTCACCAGCTTTGTTGCCCTTCTCTGGACATGCTCCAGCACCTCAATGTCCTTCTTGTAGTGAGGGGCCCAAAACTGAACACAGTATTCGAGGTGGGGCCTCACCAGTGCCGAGTACAGGGGCACGATCACTTCCCTACTCCTGCTGGCCACACTGTTTCTGATACAGGCCAGGATGCCATTGGCCTTCTTGGCCACCTGGGCACACTGACTTTAAAGAAAAATACCTCATATTTGGTGACTTGTACAAAGCCACCAAGACCACAAATATCTATAAGTATTTGGGTCAGTGCTCCATCTGGAAAAGAGAACCGACCACAGTCTTTGTCAGTGAGTTGTGGAAAATATCATTGACTGTTTTAATCGTGACCAAAAAAAGTAAATAAATAAAATGACATGCTAGTGAGATTGAAACTTAATTGTACCAAAAAAGTAAAAATGATAGACTGTGATCTGAGAATGCTAAATATATTATAATCAATTATATCAGTAAAATTCTAGTACATAGCTTTCTTTTCCAACTAGAATTGGAAAAGGAAGTAACATTTCCAGCTAGCATTGTTAAAAGAAAAAACATGACTCGTAAAAGTATATAAAAAGAAAAAAATGTGAAGACTAGAAATGAATATTTCCAGGCTTGATTATTCCTTATTCTTATAGAAATATATAAAAGCCATCCTGTCCCTTCTTTACCTTGGCAAATGCTACACTGGCACACAATTCTAGTGCAAATGCTAGGAGAAAAAAAAAAAAGGACAGTTGCAGACTAACTGTGTCTGGAAGTATCAAATCCTGCTCTAAATAAGAACCTTTTCTCTTCCTTACAGTTTTCTCTGTCGCTAATCCCAGAAGTGAAACTCATTAGTTTAAACTGCAGTGCTATTTTAATGCCAATTCAATTGTGCAGTAAGTTCTAGTCACCCTGACCAGAAGACAGAAAGTGTGATCCACCTCTAGAAACCAACTTAACATTTAATCTATCTATTATACAAGTTTTATGATAGTTACTCAGATGACATCAGTACAAATAGGTTAAATGGGAATTGCAGGGTTATAAAACAGTGGTTTAGCTGTAGTAGTGTAGGTTATTGTCATCCAGATTACCAATCAAAGAATTGAGTAGAGGTTGTGCAATAAGTCCAAGAGCAATAAGAAAATGTTCATATTGTTAAAGTTGCTTTAGCATGAAACAGATGGCCCAGTTTTTTATCAGCTCTGTGGTTTTGATCATTAGTTTAACTGCAGTAGTACGATGCTGTCTTTGCAATGCCAGTGCACTTCACCTCGTTACTCCTGGGTAAGCCACACTTGTTAAAATAATGAAAAAACTAATGTTTGTGTGTGTGTGTTTTTATATGGGAGACTATATTAGTGGCTGATACAATTACTACATCAAGCACCTAAGAGAAATATTAAAAACAAATTGCAGGAAAAGATCTGGTTTGAATTTCAGGTAGAATAAAATCATCATGTGCTCAGACCAGAGGCAAACAAATGAATAGAAATAATACTCAGCCTTGAATGAATGACCTTAACTTAATTTTTTTTTTGCCACCAAACAAATCTTGAATACAGCAAACAATTTGCAGTATCACCCTACAGAGATTCATGTGGCTACTAAAGGATCATAAAAGATAAGACAAAATATTTGGTAACTGTATAATATTAGTCACTGAACTGAACAAATCCAGCAAGATAACAGCATATACAATTTATGACACAAACTAGGTTCTATGGTATTTTATAGAAATGAATGGAAGCAATATATTTCAGTCTCTATGCATGCTTGCACTGCACTAAAGATTGATGTAGGAGGAGTGTTTGCTATATCATTACAAAAGAAATATATCTTAAATTAGATTGTTTTAGACATTGAAGTCATGCAAATGTATCAGTTACTTAGAAATTCTCTTTAAATGCTGACTATTCAGTATTCTTAGGGGACAATATACATTGTAGTGTTGTTTTAAGCAGAAATTCTCTAAAATATTTCAAGGCAACACTGGTATTATTTGACTGGTTGAAAAATTCTGAATGAGACCTTCTTAGAATATACATTTTCTCTATCATCTAGATTTCATCAAGATTTTTTCAAATTTTTGTGTGTGTGAAAAATATTTTTGAAGAAAGGCATAAATTCTGACAATTTCATCATGTTAAGGGTTGAATTTCTAAATTCTAAATTTCCAAACTAGATGGAATCAAATGGTCCTAAGTGCCCATTAGAGCAGCTACCAGAGAATTCACCTGGGATGTGCTAGACAATCGTTCTAATGCTTTCTTACATAGGGTGTGGAGCATGGATCTATGTGGCCCACCACCAGCATTGCTACCATGGTATACAACTAAAGAGCAGTGTGCGGAGATTCCTGATTATGTTGGTGGCATACAGATGGTGCAGCTCAATATTTTTTACTGAATGCCTGGAAAAACTATGTATCTGTTTGCACAAAATTAACCTATATTTCACCTGAGTCTGTAACAAATTTTGTTGTTGCTTGTGGATCTCTATTTTCAGTGTTGAATAGAAAAGGTTTCTAAAAGTTAGGTTTCCATTTAGGCTGATTCACACCACCTGTAGATCATTCAATTTTATTCTCACGTTTACACAACCTGTTTTCTGGTAGTTTATTACATACAGAGCTGGAAATAAAATTAATTTGGTGCAAGTCTTTCATATTTGGTCATTTTAATATTGTGAATTGGAAATGTGCTGCATGCCGGAGTTATTTATAACTAGTATTATATTTCTCATCACAACTGATGCCATAGAACCATATAAATCCTAGGAAGAAAGATATATTTAACCTAGTCTATAATTTACAAGGATAAGATTACACTGGAAAAATTAACACAAAATTGTTCTTTCATTTGTCATTAACATTTTCTTTAGACTCTACAGTCAGATTTGGTATTCTAAATAAGTGAATAAAAATCTTACTTCATTAAACCCTGGCTATTATCTTTAAAGGGGACATACTTGCAAGGTAACTTGAAATTACTTCAGGTAATGGCTAGGGAGGGGAAGGTAATAGAAAAAAGACCCTCAAAGATCATTTCTACACCTATACCTACATYCTCAATTTAGTAGATTTCATTGCTTGGATTTTTTTTTTTCCATTTCTGGCACTAATCGGCTCACAGTATAATTGACTGATTTTAATTATGTTTAGTTGCTTTCCTTTTATGTAGTTGTTGAAGAATTTGAATGCTTACTGGACTTAGTATTTTAAATTAATTTTTGAATTCCTGACGTTCGCATTGACATTATTAAAATAGGGGAACATGAGAAAAAATGGAAAAATATGGCCAATTCCTTTCAAATAATTCTGTATGACCTGTACATTTCTGAGACTTCCACTTCATTTTATGGGAGTTCCCTCACAGCAGGAAGAATTCCTTTGCCTTGAACTTTATTGTGTGAGAGCAAGAAGATCTATTAAGACTTTATGAAATGTGACATAAGATGGAGTTCCAACCAAAAAAGTAGGTTGCACAGAGCTACCACTGGCAGGGCAATAGCATTTTCATACTTTAGAGACTCCTTTGGCTGTCAGATTATGTTTCATTCTGTTGTTAAATCTCTATAGTAAAACAATGCTGAACCAATGAAAAATGTGGATCTTGAGTTATATTCCTGAAAAAGATACAGGTAAGATATTTGTACAAAATAAATAGTGGACAAAATAAGATGGGTTAACATATTTATAAATATTGTTTTCCTAGAGGTCTCAAAGAATATCATTGTCAACTATAACGCAGCAGAGAACTCTAGATCTGACTGGTCACTCGTTTAATTTCCTAGTGTAGTAGAGAAGTAAAAAGAGATTGATAATCTATCTCCCTGTAGACTCTATCTTCATAGGATAGGTAGAAATATCCATCAACTGTAGCAAAAGGAAGGACTGATTGAAAGAGCTAAGGCGGGATTTTTTGTTGGTTTTAAATGCAAAGTCATCACATTTTAATTAAGTACAAAGAAGTTTTCAAAGCTACAATTTTTCTTCCATTTCCAGAAATGGTTTGAATTTTCAAAAAATTGAATTTTTGAAACAAAGTCAGAATATTTTAGAGGGGAAAAGTAAAGTTCATTTCTACCAACCTTGATGATACTTCTGTTTTCTGTTTCTATAAAATATCACAACAATAGTGGCAGGGGGGAGAATTTAGTGTATGACAAAATTTGAGGGATTTTAAGCAGAGATTTCATGACTTGTTTTAAGTTTATAACATGAAGGAATTGTGTTTTCTCAGATTTTGCATGTATATCTTAGACTAGAAAGAAAAATTGCTGCACACAATTAATGGGATTATGGAAAAGATTGCAGAGCAAATAACCAAGTTTAGAGATAGATTTGTCGTGTTCAATCTAGAATCTAAAACATGTTTATTCCTGAACAATGCCTTACCTGCTTTACTAAGTGGATACATAGGAGCATGAAAACTAAAATCCTGCAGTCATGCTTCAGTCAGTTACATTAAAGTCATCTTATTTCTAACAGTTCAACCTTACCTTCCTTTTCTTCGTTACATGAAAATGAAGACCAAGAAAGCCAACTATGACAGTGCTAAAAGAATACACTACTATCTCCTCAAATCAGACAGTACAGAGCAAGAAAATACAAAGTATGACTCAGTAACCCATAGGTGGGATTTGAACCCCAAATGTTTAAGCTCAGTGCTGCTCTCCATGTTGTTTCCTGCCACACCGCTGTCATCCAAGCATGGAGAGCACTCAGCACAGGTTAGATAAACATTTCTTCTGTGAAATCCTCCCTTGTATTTCTTAGATCATCTCCCTATTCGTTTTGGTGTTATTACAGGCTAAGTATTTTCCAGAATATTTTTCATGAATGTGTGTGTGTCATGAGAATACTTTAGGATTAATTTTCCTGATGTTGATAGTACTAACACATATCAATATGAATTCATTTGATATTCCTCTGATTAACACTGTTTTCAAGGGGATGGCTTTTTAATTCAGCAGCATTAAGTAGATGTTACACGTGTTGGTATGTTTTCTGATATCTGGTATCTTTACAGTTCCTTGCTAGTTCTTAATCATTGTGAATAGCTTTGAAATTCCATTGATTTACAGAAGAGTTAGATGTAATTCAGACATGTAACTAAAGCAAGTATGTTTATTTATAATCATCTTATTTGTTTTGCTTTTGCTTTAATTAATCCTTTGTTGTTGTTTTCCCAATTTCTCATTTCTTTTTCTCCAGCCCCTGAAATTAAATGGTTAGAAACTGTGTGTTCTGTTACTTATAAAAATATAGGTAACTTACAGTATACATGTGTGAGTGGTTTCTGTACTTGCTGTGATTATGGAAATTGTTTGCATACATATTTGCTGAACTTAAAATAATAAAATATATGAATATAGAAGGGTAGGAAAGAAAAATTATTATAATTTTAAAATACTTTTTTTTTTAAAAGCAAAAGTCTTGGCATTTACTCCAGTAGTTTTAAAGGATATAATAAATTATAAGTTAATATAATTTTATTTCATGAATACTTTTCCTGGATCATGTTAACATGTATTTAAAAAATAAAAACCTCACACATCTTGCACAGTGATTATTGAAGAAAACTGTAGAGAATTATAAAAAAGCATGCAGTGTATGAGGGATTTTCATTAACATTCCTAGTTCATTCTGCTACTTTTAACTCTAAATTGGTTCTTTATTCTGCTGATCAGCATTGAAGATGTACAGTGCCAAACTGCTATGGTAATGCACTTGTTAATGTCAGTATTTCTGCCTCATATTGCTTAGTTTGGTCACCTAGGATCTTTGCATGTCATTGTGTACTACGTCCGTGGGAATAGGAAGAGTATGACTAAAAGAAATATAATCAAATCTTCCAAGAGTTATTTAAGTAACAGTGTTCTTGTTCATTCCCTAATTGGACCTTAATTTAACTTCTTTTCAGCCTTCCATTTAGTAAAAGAAAATGAAATCAAAGAAATTTAGTCATGTGGACCTAATTTATATTTGTGCCTGAGGTATTCATGAAGGAATTTAGTGTAGGTTTAAGAAAATGGTCTGGACTGTTTCCATACATGGATTACTGATATTAGAGAAAAGTTCTATAACTTAAAGGCTCAATAACCATTAACAAATTTGTCCGAGTCAGGAAGTCCCAATCTGGGAAGTTCAGTAATCACTTCTCAGCAAGGGAATGATTAAGTCGGGACATGGTGTCTTGAAAATGTGATAAAACCTATTAGTGCCATGCCTTCTGTGAAATAGCAAGGACTTCATGAATAGATGCACAGTATCTCAATACAAATGACTACAGAAGTCTATCATAAAAGTAGTCTCTGAAACATTTCAATATCAAAGGCAACAAATATCAGTATGTATCCCAAAATAACTTAGATCAGCATTTGCTGCCACACAGCTCCTTGCTGAAACAAAATCTCAAACGTAATGTATTACCATATCACACAGTCTGCATGTGGAAGTGAAGTTGCCTCATATACTCTTGGTCCCACAGCTGCTTGGTCATGGCCACGTTCTTACACTTCCTGGTATGAAAGCTCCTGAAACATCTGGATTTACTAATATTCCCCCTATGAGAAGTCTGAGCACCATACTTCCAAGCTGTTGTCTTGAACCATTATCTGTCTATTGTGGTTTTTTGTTTGCAAGACCTTTTTTCATTTTTTCTTTATTTGTCCTAAAGAGTCTGGCAGTGTGTTGGTGAATTTATACCCTTTATACCAGTTCACTTGATATACACTTCAAGCTGTTTCACAGGGACAGAATTATGCTGCAGTCCTGTCTCACGTTCCTCCATAAGGGAATCCCAGAAGTCCACCTGAATCAGCCAATGCATCTATTGTCTTTCAAATTATACATGACAGGATATATATGAAGAATGGATATGGTCAGTCCTATTCTGTTACTATAATGAAATGGAAGTTCATCAGGTTCTATGGCTGGGCTTAATATAATTATCTCAGGGGTCCCAAAATACTTATATTAGCTGAATGTGAATCTTTATTGTGGACTCACCTTAATACACCATGGCATAGATCCTGCTCCTTACTCCTACCTGGCCATTCCTTAGTTTTATCAATAGAAGAAAGCCATATCTAGTGTGTGTGCCTGCCTATGGCCATATATGGCCCTTCAGAAAGGAACCTGTTTAATAACAAAAAATGTATAATAACTGAGCACTCTATTTGTTTTTAGATGTCTACTATTTGCCCCAAAATTTCTAAGCTTATTGCAACAGAATGCAGGCAACATCTTCTGCCTGTTTTAGTAACAGGCTGATAACTCAGTCTGCAAGGCAGCAGTGTGTCAAATAATATATCTTGGCTCTGTGATTAGATCAGATATTTTCATTTGGCTACTGAGTTGAAACCTGCCTCCCACCAAGAATATTTCTCAGCTGTCACGTAAATGGGAATTAACAATGACATATCAGGAAAAAAGTAGATATCCTGCAAGACATAGTTTCTGAGTATCTTAGAGTAAAGCCTATGACTCATTTTCTGAATTCTTCCTCTTCCAAATCCTTACCATCAATGTGCTTATAATTGTGAAGCCATGAAGACTAAAAAACTTTTTATGCCTTCTTATAGGGCGCTCACACAACCGCAGCAAATTCTGGTATTCAGTGACTCAGAGCATGGATTCACATATACAGTTGGACTTTCCTACATTTTCTTTCTAAAACTTGCTAGAAGTCATATCAGTAGAAAACAGCCTAAACAATGAACTATCAAAAAATCAATTTTTCCCCAGCTTGCAAGGATGTGTTGTGATGAGCTCTGTAGCGTTCATTAGAAGATCTTTTCATGAAGGAATACAATGAAGTTTCCTACAGCTAGGTAGAAATCTGTTTGGATGAAGTAAACCTCTCATTTTTACATTCTTTGAAATGAATAATGATGCTTATTTTAAGAGGTCTGGAAAATGGGGGGAAACGTGCTCAGGTTCTAATCTAATAACCTTTGTACAATGCTGTGTTCTTTCCTTCCTGAATGGCCCTGGTGATTGATACAGTCATACAAGAAAAAAAACTAAGCTCCATCCTTCCTAGCACAGAYAAACTGTATCAAGGAGCTTAATGAGCTTTAACCTCATAGTTTTATTTGCAACAAAGCAATGCCAATCCCAAGCTCTACTGTTATTGATATAAAGAAGCATGTTCAAATCATTGCAGGTTAATCTAGTGTAAAGCTATCTTTGACAAAAAGGTAGTGGATGTGAATATTCTAAGCCTATTTTGAAAATGATGTTATGGTTGTAGAGTATGGAAATACACATTTTCATTTAATATGGGAGTACAGAAAGCCTTAAAAAATGTTGATTATGTTTTCTAAATTCACTATGGGAAATTTTGCATACTATATTAATTCTCTAATAGGTTAAACCAGTAACAGTATCTTATCAAGTTTTTCTCAGTTGAAGCATGCCCTATGGTCACTGTTGATGGTGCTGACCCCTTCTCCTCTCATGATACATCAAAGCATCAATAACATTCTGAATTATTTGTAGAGTGATGATAAATATCCACACTGAATTCAGAAAAAAAAAATCCTAACCTGAAATAAAAAGCTTTGTTCAGATTCAAAATGCAAGAAATAAAGGTTGATGCTATATTTCATTAATGTATAGCTGATGAATTTCTTTGGTCTTTAGGAACTTTTGAAACCTTTTCAAACCTATCCCCCGCCTTCCTCTTCTTCAAGCATCTAAAGTAAAAAACACAATTATTTGGGTTTTTTTTAAAAACAGAAATTTCTTTCAATTTTTTTTCTTTGAATTCTGGAGATTTATACTTCTTTGCTGGATAAGGTTAATAATGCTACAACTTAGAGCGAAACATTTTCTTAAAAACATTATACAACCTACTATGTTATACCACTAATGATTCACAGACAGAATATGCACAGAAAGTTCAGTGAATGACCATAACTGGGACCTACTTAAAGGAGAAACCTAATCAGTTATTTTAGATCAGATCTATATATCAGAAAAGGCAGGGGGTGGGGAAAAGCTGCAGAGCTTTAGCTGAAGGACAGATCTCAAGCCTTCAAGAAATGTTAGAAACCACATTCAAATATCAGAATGAAGGAAATGTGATGAATTTCTTATCAACGAAAACCACCATTGTTTTTAGAATGGCAAAATAATATTGGCAGCCAGAATCATGGATTATCATTCTGGAAGTTATACTTCACAAGTTATTCCAGTATTACATAAAATAACATACAAAAATATTTGAAGTGACTAAATAGTAGTAATACTAATATATTAAATTGAGATTTAAATACAGACTTTCCAGCACCTTATATTCAGATCATTATTTTCATCACTGAAAATAAATGGGTTTGAATTTACTTGTGAAATGAATACAGCCCAGGTTATATATTCAAGTACAGTGGAACTCAAAATTATGTATGTAGAAATAAGAGACTACTGGCAGTATCAAAGGGAGGGGAAACTTGGAAACCTAGCAAGCACCGGCCATACATAAGCTCCTTTTGCTGTGCTCTGGTCGATAAACCAGTACATTGTGACATGCCATATAAAAATATTGTGTAAGTTCCGGGATGTGGTCTTTGCTACACAAGCTATCAAAACTAGATGTGATCATGTAAGTCTGATGCAGGCTTAGTATATCTAAAACTCAGGAAATGTGTTTTGACCCTATTAGTGGCACATTTCCCAACTACCACCACTACCTTAATTTTCAGAACTTGTACTGAAGAATGAATCGTCTCTGAAAATGAAAAGTTAAAGAGAACATTGGGGGGTAGTTGGTGTTGTGATGAATTAAAAGGTTCTATAGTCTAGAAAATAAAAAGCAATTTGAAATCCAAGTAACTTTTGGTGATAGAGATACAGTTAATTTAAGAGACAGTTTCAGTGTGTATTCTGGACTGCTGCATTTTTTTGTGGACACATTTAACTGCATTCACACATCAAAATCCACTACAGAAAATAACTATTTAAATGCATTAGCCATATCACACCGATGCACAGACCTGCAGTGTTTGAAAGACTTCATTGTTTGGTTAGGGCTTAACTACAAGTCGCCTTACGAGACAAGGTAATACAGGAATCTGAGGCTGGAGACTCACAAGATTATCTGTATCTGTTTCTTTCATGTGATCAGACAGGAATGGGGGAAGAGGGTGAGTGGAGTCTTGGCATTCAGCCACTGATAAAGTCAGACAAGGCATGGTGATGCAACCAGGAATTGTCCAGGACCAGCAGAACCTGGACCAACTGCGATGTACAAAATAGGTTGTGCCTATTCCATCCCATAACCTGTGCATTGCAGTATAAGATTACACTGGGGAAGTAATCTTCATTCTTAATAGAAACTAGCAATCAATTACTGTCTAAATCAAAGTCTGTCTGCCCTTGGAAAGAGTAAACACACACTACCCCTTATGACAAGGATGTAGTCATTTACAGTTTAGAAAAATAATGACTCTCTTCTGCTGCCAAGAGCACTATTTATTTATTTATTTACTTACTTGCTAACTGCACTCTAGTGTAGACGTGATTTTCCACATTGCCTTTCCGTCAATATTCCCACAGCATGTGTGTGAATATTCATGATGCTACACTTTTCTGGCTGTTCTTTGATAAAGCCTGTGCCTGGCATTGAAAGGATGATAAAATCAGAGACCTTACTCAGTGAAAGTCAAGGGACTGGACTTTATGAGTAGGGATATCTCTTCTAGTCGTATAACCCTGTTTTAAGTCACAACTCATGTTCTTGTCTCAGCAAGTAAAAAAGTATTCAGTTTAAGAAAAATAAAATAGGACTGAAACAGAATCCTATTGTTTGCACGTGTCTCTCCTCGGATAATGTTTTAAGGCTTAAAAATCAGACTTTTACAGTCCTCTCTGATTGTGGCATCTAAATTATTTTCATCATGATTATGCTTCAGAAATCTAAGATTTTTATGAATATGATCTTCAGCTTAGTAGAATTATGACTAATGGAATAGTCTGATGACTGCATGAATTATATTTTAGTTGCTTTTGATGATTGACTCAATTCATACAGATTAGTGCTCACGTAAACTAGAAATGAAACAGTGGAAGAGAACAGAATATAGACATTATGGTATAATTTGCCTCTGTTGTTTTATTTGCATCCCTTTATAGTCTAAAACATTAGCATCTGGTATGTGACCACATACCAAAGCTGTGTATTGATAATGTAAATAGGCCATACTCAAAAAGAAAACAAAAACCAGAAAACAAAAAAATACAACACAACACTGACAAAAATATTCCATTGTTCACCCAAGTATTATTATTGCATTTTTGAAAAGCTTAGCCCAAACTGATTTCTCCAGATTGGATTGACACGTGATAATTTCAGTTAGTCTTTCTTGCTAGTACTAGAGAAGTGGCTTTGTGTAATCCTTTGCCATCTTAGGTAATGTGCCTCAGCAATGGATTCAGTACCATTGACTACTCACAAGATGTGCTTGGCAGCAGTACACTCCAGATGGTGAACTAAAAAAATCTGCTTTTCTGCAGCAGCAGTAGCATCTGGGTGTGTGACTGCCTTTCTTGTTGATTTCTGCTCAACCTACTGGGCTCATTTTCTTGTTTTATATCATCACAAATATCAAAGTGCTCATGAGAAAGGATCCTTTTAGGATGCATTTTCTTGTTAATGAAAAGTGATTAACTCTTTTGGTCTGCTTCATGAAGTTAAAAGTTTTGGGGTGGAAGTGGTAAAATATGAAGCATGCTTTTACTGTCATGAATCGTATTTCCCATGGACTGAATACCCATTAGTGGTTAGAGCACATTAGTAGTTTCAGTAGAAAAGACTCTGGTTTTGGTGTGCTTTGCGAATTAAGCGGCGTAAGTGGGAATGATCTGGAGATAATCTTCAGCACACCTGAACTAAAGCTATAAATTTAAATTCACCCCCAGAGTTTTTCCCAAGGCTTATGCAGGCCTGCAAGAAGTTTAGAAAATTGGTATCAGGCTAGATAAGGAATATAAAGCACAACTGTTTTGCAGTGAAATTTGAGGTGCATGAATTTAGGATGAAGGACACTTATCAAATATGTCCTGCTGTATCAAGAGCTTGATCTAGATGAAAACAAAGCATCTTTTTCTGTGATAATAAGATGAAGCTCTGCAACTGGTCATCTTTTCATATCAGAGTGAMAATTAGATGTGTCATTACTTTTTTTGTAGGGAAAAAACACAGAATCTATTTGTTGGTGTTTGACAGTGTCAAAAATGATGGAAAACCAATATTGGTCAGTCCTTGAATTTTGGTAAAGACGCTTCTGTCCTGGTTTTGGCTGGGATAGAGTTAATTTTCTTCCTAGTAGCTGGCATAGTGTTGTGTTTTGGATTTAGTATGAGAAGAATGTTGATAACACCCTGATGTTTTAGTTGTTGCTAAGTAGTGCTTACACTAGTCAAGGACTTCTCAGCTTCCCATGCTCTGCCAGGTGCACAAGAAGCTGGGAGGGAGCATAGCCAGGACAGCTAACCCAACTAGCCAACGGGGTATTCCATACCATATGACATCATGCTCAGTATATAAGCTGGGGGAAGTTGGCCAGGGAGCAGTGACTACTGCTCAGGAACTGGCTGGGGATTGGTCAGCAGGTGGTGAGCAATTGTATTATGCATCACTTATTTTTTATATTCTATCATCATTATTATTATTATTATTATTTTTCCCTTCCTTTTCTTTTCTATTAAACTGTCTTTATCTCAATCCACGAATTTTACTTTTTTTTCCGATTCTCTCCCCCATCCCACTGTGGCAGGGGGGGAGTGAGCGAGCGGCTGTGTGGTGTTTAGCTGCCAGCTGGGGTTAAACCATGACAGCTTCGAAGATGCTAAGGGCATCCACATTAGCAATCCAAGCAAAGGTTGCCTACAGTTGTCTGTATGCACCACATCAGATCTCTTCTAAGGCAAATAATGTAATTGATGCTGTTTAGATATAACTGTAGGGTAAGAATAGGCAGGATACAGCCTGTCAGGTGGGTCATACAGCATGTAGATGTGTATGCAAACCCGTGCAAAGAGACAATGAAGATTTGTGTCTTCCACTTCTGAACACTTTCAATGATAGGTTGGATTTGTCCACGCTTTAAGAAAACATTGTCACGGCTAAAAGAGATGTCATACATGCAGGGAATTCAAACTTCTTTGTTTCTTTATTAAAGCAAGAGTGATCTCTTATTATCAAGTTAAGCAATAATCTACTCTTGAGGTTCAGGGATGAAGTTCTTAAATCATAGAATGAGATGAGAGTCTTGCTATTAGCCTTACTGGAACCACAGTTTTACTTATGATTTTTTCTGACTATTAAAAGTCCCAAAAGGAGCTTACAAATCAAAGTACTCGGATCCCAATTTTATAACTCCCAAGTTAGAGCCCAAATTCAACTTCAAAGTAGGATTTCTCATGACTGTTTCACAGAGAGAACTGCAATAGGTAGTTGAGATGTTACTCTCTAACTCATGGAAAAGGTCCAAGCATAAATGTCATTATTTGTAATACTTACAAAGTGATAACAGCTTTTACAGCTTCATTTGTCAGGTAAAATCTCACACTTTTTATGTGTGATTGGTTTGAAAATCCTGTCTTTGATAATGGCTCTCTGAAAAACTATAAACCTTTTCTGTTAATAAACATGCTAGATAGATTGCCTTGGTCTTATCCAAATGTTTGCTTATTGTAAGTTTATGTAATTGTACATCCCAGAAGCAATAGAAAAATAATTCATATAAGTATTTGACTTCACAGTACATTTATCTGTCTCTCATTTGTGCCAGGGTTGCACTGGCTCAAATATTTCTTTTTTCAAAAAAGTTTGGTTTTTTATTTTTCTGTGAGGTTATATCTTACACTCTAATGTAGAGCACTAGGAGTTTCCTAAAGGTATTGAAAATTAGTACATACAGCTTACATAAATTGATACTGAAATAATACTAAATGCTTCATAGGCTCTGAAACCCAGAATAAAATTACAGTTATTTAAAAGTAAGCAAGATTGTGCTTTATGGCCACTGGTAATTTAAAATATTCACTTGCATTAAAGATCTGTTTATATAGTAAGAAATCCATGGTTTTGAATAATGAAGGCAAGATTATTTAAGATATTGTTCTCCTCCAAATGATCACGTTTATACTAACACATTCTCACTATGTTACATGGATGGCCCTCTCTCTATGCTGTCTTAATGTTTTTCTTAATGTTTTTCAATTGTTTTCTTAAATTCTTAATGGTTTCTTAATTTAATTCTTAAATTCTTAAATGTTTTCTTAATGTTTTTCAACACTTAATGGGAGCATATAAGAAAGATGGAGAGAGGCTTTTTACCAGTGCCTGTAGTGATAGGAGAAGGGGTAACGGTTTGAAACTAAAAGAGGATAGATTTAGACTGGGTATAAGGAAGAAATTTTTTGCTATGAGTGTGGTGAGGCACTGGAACAGGTTGCCCAGAGAAGTTGTGGATGCCCCATCCCTGGAAGTGTTCAAGGTCAGGCTGGGCGGGGCATTGAGCAACCTGGTCTCGTGAAAGATGTCCCTGCCCATGGCAGGAGGTTGGACTAGATGATTTTTAAAGGTCCCTTCCAACCCAAACCATTGTATGTTTCTGTGATTCTTCTTCAGCATTTCTTCAGTGTAAAAGGGAATAATGCACAATTTGCATACTTGTTCTGTTGGATAATGCTGCTAGAAACTACAAAAAAGGTAAAATAGAAAATGAATAATGTTACACTATTCTGTTTATAATGGGACATGACCTTCAAGAAATGTACTTACCTCCCACATGTACAGATATAAAGGGGATAAGTCCTGCTATTCTAATCAGACAAAACAAATTGGCAACTATAAAATAGCCCGATTTAGGACTGGAAAATGGGAGTCTAATAAAGAAACAGAGAAGTGATGTGTATGCATTTCAAGCTTTTGTATGGATTTCCATACTTGGGCTGCAGAGAAGATAAGAAAGACTGGGGTGCTAAGAGGAGAGTATGTGTCTGTATGCCTGTATCTGTTTTGCCCTTACAGGATTTTTCAGTGTAACACAGATGAACATACTTATTGTAAATAAACATTAACACGTTTAGCACAAAAATACTGTGTGGAAATGCCTCACTTTTTACCCCTTCAACAGAAAAAAAAAAAAAAAAAAAAGCTGGGGTGAGTACAAACAAGGGCAGGATGACTTTTGGTATAATATGTATAATGAAATACAGGCTGTGTGTTTTCAGTTGCTGTTATTGTTGCACCACAGAAGTGTAGAGAAGGCCCCCATGTCTCTCCAGAGAGCTAGGTTTCTTTCTCAGAAATACTATCTGGTTCCCAACAAAAGAAAGATGATGGTGAAAATACAAAAAGATTATCCTCCTCAATTTACATATGAAATGAGGCACAAGGAGATCTTGATCTACTCAATCCCACAGTGGCAGCCTGAGGCACAGCTGGGAAGAGCAGTTTGAGACTGTCCTATGTTACTTATTTGCCTCATCAGCTAAAACCTCAGGGTTCCCTGAAGGGAGCCTGAAATTATCAGTAGCACCACGAAACCTCTGTGAATAATTCTGAGATACATGCAAGCCAATTGGCAGCATTAACTCAGTAAGTCATTTTCTACTTGATAATTTTCCCCAATAGCTAGTTATACAAGCTATTTGTGTGTACTTGATTGCACCGATTAATGCTAGTGCATGTTTTTTTATTACACGGCTGAAACCTATCAAACTATGTAATATATACAGGCTTCCTGAAACTCCTAACTCAGTGGTCACACAGAAAGAATGTTTTCTCTTCAACCAGATTAGTTCTCAAATCTAGCTAAGAGCAGCACAACCTGCAGAAGTGCTAACATTGGCATGACGAAGAGGCCAGGTACACTTGGCCAATAGCAAGGGTGAACAGATGTCCCAGAACCAGCATTAGCCTACACTTAAATTGGCTTCAACTGGTTTTATTTCAATCCAATTTCACAAAAGGAGAAAGAAACAACAACAGCGAGTAAAATATCAAGAATGGAAATAAAATGCTCATTTTAACCCTCAATCCAAAGGAAACAGGGCCCTCTTGCATCAATTGTAAGACCAAGGGGATAGACTTCCACTTCAGCTCTGATCCCATTCATGTCCTGTTCCTTTAGTGCAGCAGGTACTTGTCATTGTTCTGGCCTTAAAGGAATTTAGGTTAAACTGGGGAGATCAGAACTGCATCCAAATATGCTAATTTACTCACAGGATTTGACAACCAAAAGGGAGCAGAAAAGCTCTGTAGGCTGTAGAAGAATGCAAGAAATAGCAGTCTATGACTCTGCACTCCTTGACCTTCTACCCCTACTTTGGGAAGGCTCTTCTTCACAAATCAAGTCATTTTCTCTCATGTCACCCATATTGATTTGCTTTACTTAATGCTTCCATGTACAGCTTTTGTAAGCTGATCGTTCAATTTGCATTCCAATTGTCCAGTTTAACTGTGGTAAGGGGAGATTTGGCAAAAAGCACTGAACAGTGCAACAACTCAATTAGTCATGAGGTTGGTCTTAGTGCTTCATTTTTCTGGATAATGAATAGATTATCATAAGTACCATGTTACTATTTATTTTGTTTTTCAATTGATGTTTGTAGTCTTTTTTTTTTCTTTTTTTTAATTAATTTTTTTGGATAGTTGAAATGTGTATATCTAAACAGAGCTCCACTGTTTGAAATTCTTGGATGTTCACTGAATCAATTTAAAAGGAGTAGCCACAGCCACTGGTACTTAAAAATCCCTTCCAAAGGACTTGTCTTTGTTAACTACAACAGGGTTCATCTAGTACTGCTTAAATTAAATTCAACTTCATAAAAATTCAAGTACAATAAGCTGTCATACTAGTTTCTGACAACATAGACTTTTCTGTTAGGAACATCAGCTGCACTTTTTTGGGGGGGATACTGTATTTGCAATAATGGGATCAGAGTATCTAATGTTTTATACAATATCAGTGATTTGCAAAAGTGCCACTTGTAAAATAACAGAAAATATTAGCATATGTACATTGGATGGATATTTTGAACTTGTATTTTATGAGTTTAGGTGCTGCTTGTTAAATTTTCTGTGATGCCTTTTCAAGATGCCCTGAACCTAGGGGAGAGTAAATCTACCTATTTCCTAAAGCTACACTGAAGCTGTCATTCTGAAATACTGTTTGCATCTTTAATAAATGTTCTCAGAGAACATTTTTTGTTGTCTGGGGAAAATAATGGAAAAAGAACTGCTGTCATAGCTTCATATTGTCCATGATTTTCATGGTTGGGTTTTGGGGGTTTTTTGAGTTTTTTTTGTTTGGTTGTTTTTTGTTTTGTTTTGTTTTGTTTTTTATGACAGACACCACCAGAAAACTATGCTAACTGAACCTGATTTTGTGTATTGAAAGGGAGTCAAACTCCTGTGACTATGACTTGGCAGAAATAATCATAAAAAAAGCTGGTGTTTGCTTTGAGACACTTTTGCCAGAGCATCGTTGCTAAAGAAATGACGTCCATGGAACAAGTGTCCAGATCAAGGAGGTTCAGCTTAAGCTGTGAGTGTAGGGAAGGAGTTACATATATTCTCCTCCTTTATAAGTGACAGAATGAAGCTACATTTTGCCATTGTTTCAAGGTGTTAGTGATGGATTGGTGTCTTAAAATTATACAAATCATAAAACATTATTTTTTTGCCTGAACATCTTACTATTTCAACATCTTATAGTAATAAGTGTTACTACTATTCTGTCATTGTTGGCTATGTGTTTATTGCTAAGTTAAAGAGGATCGAAGAACAACCACTGTCCTAGAGGCCAAGTAGCATGGATTAGCTACATCTATACTACCTAGCGTTTGGCTTGTCTCCCTCTGGATCTCATATGGTCCCCTCTTGTTCAAAAACACAATTACTATTTCTAGGTTTTAGTTTAAGTTCTCTGAAATTATGTAACCCATGCATACTTTTTGCATAGTATGAAAGTCAGGCAGTTGCATACCCTAACATGTAACGCAAAGGCATTTTAAGTACCCTAACATGTAACGCAAAGGCATTTTGAGTTTGAGGGTGCAGAGTTTCCTTGACTGCTGAAGCACGGTGATTAACAGGAGGATGCAAATCTGATTCAGGCTTGTACATGCTGCCTACAGCAATGGTCAATGGGGTATGTGTGTGCTCTCCCCTGTCACCCTGCTTGTGTGGGTTTGCTTGAGTGGAAAACTTGAGCAAAAACTGTGCCAGGAGGTGTGCTAACAGTCACTCAATGTCGACAGTTGGTGGTCCAGCTCTTGAGCTAACTCCCTAGCCTATTTAGCCATGTAGATGTAGACATTTCCCCATTTTTTTTCTTTTATAGTATCTTCACATTTCACAGTTTTACTGCTATTACCAGGAGCACCTGAGTTATTCATTAAAGACCTTTTGGTTCAAGATTTTAGTTCAAGATATAGTTAAAAGTTTTTAAATGCTACTTTTTCATATACAAAGTATGTATACAGGTGGGGTTCATCTATTTTGGAATCTAAGCTTTGATGTGAGTTACATAGATTTGTTGGTTTTAATTAGAAATCTGTATTTTATGGTACAAACATCATATTTTTCTCCTATTTCTTCCTTTATGTACTGTGATCAATCTCTAAACCCAACAAGTGATTAAAGAATTATGCAGTAATTCTTTAAGGTAAGATATGTAGTGAGCATTCTGGATTGATTTTAGCTAACCACTCGGTAGGCTATTCATTGGTTTAGCATCATATAGATCAGAAAGTAGTGGCAAACAATTTATTTAATATACATATATTATTTATGTACAGAACAGATGTAGGTCCTGTTTGTAAAATTGCACCCAGTCAATACTATTCTTTGCAATTTGTTGCCATGAAACAACACTTTTGTTCTCACTATATTTCTTTTACAATGCCTTATCTGTGTCCTGTTTTAAAAGATCAGAATTGCTAAATTCTGACCACRTAGAGCTTCCATTTTGGTCAGCAAGATCCAACCAACAGTGCCTCTTTTGTACACCTACTCTTCAACGTATCCTTCAGAGACGTTCAATTATACACGATATTCTGTGAATTTGGCTGTTTTATAGCACTCTTTCCATAAATGAACCTACACAAAAATGGGGTTACTGCTTAGAAAGGTATGGTTGTTCTTAGCTCCCTAAAGTGGCAGTCAGCCAAGATAACTCTGTTTAACCAGTCAGTAAAGAGATATTTCACTGCTACCTCACTGTAATCTTTGTCTTTCCTGTTGTGTTAATTTGCAAACATCAAAAATAGTGTTGTTTTTTATGTCTGTGTAGCAGCTATCATAATCACTCTAATATGATTAGCTTCTCTAAGCAGTACTGTAATTAAAAAAAAAAAGAAAGGAGGAGGGGGAGTTAATTCATCACACAGCTGGTAAAAGATCTGCTGTGGTCATTCAGTCTAACTTCCTGTGTAATACATACCAAGGAAGTACATCCATTTTATCTGTGTTGTACCTTGCTTTTATATTTAGTTCCTAGGTACTGGAATTTCTAAACTGAACAACATCATTATAGAATTTTTGTTCCACATAATGGGTGTTCTCTTTCAGATTGTTCCCCTTAACTTTGACTCCTCTCTGTAACTTTAAACATGGAACGCCTTGAATCTTTCAAAATAAAGTATAAGGTTTTGCAGTATTTTCCTAAGTGACAGTTTGTCACTTCTCTCAACTTTCTCTTCAATTTATCAATGTATTTCTTCTTGAGTTTCTGTTGACCTTTACACTTTGAGTTTCATATAAAGAAGAAAAAGCCAATGTTTTAGCTCCCAGAACTTGGCAGGTGCCTATCTCTCTGTTACACCATAAAGATTCAGAAGAAAGTTTTCATTTTTGAGATGAATGTTTTGCAGAAACTAGTTTCCCGTCTTAAAGTATTTTCACTTCACTATAAAGACATATTTCGTCGGAAGTAATACCAATTATGAATAATTCTGTAATTTCATTTATTTCCCTAACAATGCCTCAGTAGTGAAATAGTCTCAATTTGAAACCTGTGGTCAGATATTTGAATCTAAAAAGTGCTTTGTGTAATCAAAAAAGTGAAAGCCTAACATGCAGTGATTTATTTTGATAAATTTATTGTTTCACTTCTAATGAAACAAGTAATGTTAGATTTGTTATCAGCTGTGTTACCAAACTTTACAAAAGTCATAAACTAAATGCTCATATTCATACCTACTCTTCTTGTGGTTGCATTTTGAGCCATGGAAAATTAAAATCTTAAAAATAAAGTAGCTTAGTTAGGTTATTTGTTCACCTGCTGCTATAGGAAATAATTTTGTCAAACAGCTTCTGGGTAAGGGCTTACAAAAATTACGTCTGTCATTGATTTCTTTATTTACTTCTTAGCTATGCTTATTTAACGTTCAAGATGTTGTAATGACTATAGAAATGTATACCTAGTACACAGATGTAGCCGTTCAAAATAATGCATTCTGTGGTTAAAGATGTGAACAAGTAAGATTCCTTTTATATTTCCTGTGTTTATAAGCTATTAATGGAAATATTTACATTTGATGTTAAAACTGAATTTGTTAGTACTGACCAACCAGAAAGGCCACATAAGACATTTCTGCTCACTGAGTGGATGGTTCCTGCAGTTAAAATAGGTAAAGCTTGAAGGAGTAGAAGAGGAGGAGTAGGAGTAGAAGATTCGTAACAACAAAAATGGAAAGGAAGAGTACTATGCAACAATGTTCATATATGACCTGTAGAAGTATACAAGAACTTCTATACAAAAGACTTCGATAAATACGTTTTAATAATTTTAATCCTTTTCTTGTAACAACAAAGTATGATATTCCACAGTTTTATAGGGGGGGTTAAGAGTTATATAGAAGGAAAAAGAACTCTGTTACATTTTCTAGCTCCTCAGCACAAGGCTTAGAAGTCCAATGCTGTTTCATCATAGCTGAATTCAACATGATTAAACTTTTCATTAGGTAGTTTGCTCTTGGGGTAGCTACTGTAAAAGAACACACAAAAGACATTAATTTTAAATCATTAGTGTTTTAGGTGAGTATGTACATATAAAGGCACACACGTATATATCCATATACAAATTATAAACATAGAATTTCAGAACTTGTCCAGCTTTAAGACTGGATCAGATTAATTTTATCTCAGTAAAATGTCTCGATAGCCCATCTTTATTGCCTCCTCCAAGCCATTGATAAAGGTACTAAACACAAGAGACCCCTGTAGTACTCCACTTGTCACCAGCCTCCAGCTAGAGGATGACCATTAACCACTACCCTGTGAGTCTAATGATCCAGCCCACTTTTACTCACATACTTATCCACCTATCCACATCCTTGGATTGTCCTTTTGGCCTCTTTTGAAGATGGGTGCAACATTTGTCTTTCTGCAGTTGTCGGGAACCTTCCCTGATCAACCTGACTTTTCAAAGATGATAGAGAGGGGCCTTGCAGGTACATCAGCCAGTTTTCTCAGCRCCCTCATATTCAGCCCATTGGGTCCCATTGACTTGTATGAGTTGAGTTCTCTCAATTAGTCCTTGCTTCAGTCTTCATCCACTGCTGGTAGCTCTCCTCTTTGAACTGGTTCTCTAAGCAGAGAGGCCTGGGAGACCTAGCTGGTGAGGATCAGGTCCCCACTTTGTATAACAGTTACTTAATGTTTACAAGGACTATGCAACATCACATTATATGTAACATTTATTATCTCATATGTAACATTTAATATGTCTTTATATTTTCAGGTAAAAGGTATTGTCT
This sequence comes from Phoebastria nigripes, assembly GCA_035582835.1. Lineage (NCBI taxonomy): Eukaryota > Metazoa > Chordata > Aves > Procellariiformes > Diomedeidae > Phoebastria > Phoebastria nigripes. The sequence goes on along the minus strand of JAYKAV010003312.1, from coordinate 165,212 downwards.
CCTGTGATTTCTTTTTTGCTCTGTTGCTGTATTATCAGTATTTGTAAAACAACATAAATCTGCTGTTTAAAAGTTAACATTTACTGTTAAAATTCAGTGTTTTGCAGCTATGAGGAATCCCTGGGCTGGGTTCTTTGAATTTTTCATGTAACTGACTGATAGAATAACTTACCTAGTAGAATCTAAGCTAAATTGGAATTCATTACCACTGTTTGTGGGATTAGGCTTAGAGAAATAAAAGAAGAAAACAGGTTTATGGGGGGGGGGGTTTCTACTTTAACAAAGTAAATCCTCATCAGAACCCTGCTGTTAGTGATTGCCAATTACCTGCAACTGCAGGAGCACTAGTAAAGCATTGCCTTAATTAGGGAGGCCTAAAAATGCCCTTGGGAACTAAGCAAGCGTAAATGTAGCTGCAAGGTTTTGTTTCTCCTTGACAGGCATCCAATTTTGTGCAGAAACCACTGATAGGCCTTCTTGGATGTGCCTTCACTGAGCTGCTGTGAATGTGCTGTTATTCAAATTAGGTAAATCCACCATCTTGATATTAATTTTTTTTTTTTAATGGTACTTTCTTAAAATACTGTTTTTGTAATCATAGGCAGATACACAATGTTCCTTCATTCAGAATTATTTGTTGTAATGTTTTTACTATTCCCTGCCTATCAACTCCTGAACCTGTAAGACTTTCCAGACAATATGTGTTTTAAAAAATGTTTTTAGAAAGAGAGGAATGTGGGGTGGGGTTTGGAGTTTGTTCTTAGTATGACTTTTTGTATAACTTCTGTATGGTCAGACAGACTTGTTCTTTGCTCTCTAACTCTTTCTATTTCTTGTATTATAACAGATAATGTTTCAGCTGTAGTAATTAAAGCATACTGAATCTGTTTTGTTAGAGAGAACCCTATTTTTAACAGGTATCTGATTTGTCCAGATATTTTTATTTCTTCTTGAACTGTGTTGCTAAAAGCAAATCTCTATCTGCTAATGTATGTTGAGTAAGGTTTAGAAAAACCTTAGTCACAGCTGTGTATTATAATAGTGCTATAGATGAGCTTTAGTTCTGTAGGGGGAATACCTGCCTGCCTTTCTTTCTTTGCCTTGTCAGTACTGTATAAACACAACAGGTCATGATCCTCTAGTAGTACGTACTAGGTGCTTCCATTAAGACTGAAAAATAATGGTTTGGTAGGAATAAGGTAAGGAGTGTGAGACGTCTAATACTAAATGAGTTCTTCCTACAGTACAAGTGGTTACAGTCAGAAGAAGCTGTCCGTGAAAATGCGTCACTCATACTCACTTCAGACCTCACCTTGCAGGTAGGGCATACTGTCATGAAGCTGTCAGTTTTTCTCAAAATAGCGGTCTTCCATCTGAAACAGTGTGGTTCAATGTGTCAGACACTAGATGTGCTGGATTTCTTACTGCTTTCTCCTGCTCCCCTTTTTAAATGTAAATGCCTTTTCTTTGGTCTTTCAAATGAATAGTGCATATGGACTATTTAAAACCTACTGGCTTTACAGTAATACTATAATAAATACAACAATAAAAATACTACTTCTAACTTTAATAAATGAGCCAAGGCTATTTCACCTGATACATAGTAAAAGAGAAAAGCAAGAACAGTCAACTTCAAGTTAAAAAGAATGAAACTACTTCGGGTAGTATAAAAAACTGAAACCATTAGCCTTTTAGACATAGCTGGTTTTAATGTTCACATTTCACTGTGCTATAAATCTTGTGATGACTCTGATGTTTCTTTTTGTTTTTTACTTTTCCCTCTTTTATATAATGGTTGAGCTTTGAGTGTTAAGTTACCATTACATATGACTTCTAATCAAGTCTTTTTAATGTTATGTTTGCAATATTATAATTGTGTTGCAAAATTAGCATTGAGGAAGGTTTTAGCATAGTTGCATTTATAGACAGGAAACATTGTTTGTTCTAGTTTATCCAGGGATTAAATTATGAAACTTGTTTGTTTCCCAAATTGAAAATAGCTTTCAAATTCACCTTTTATTTTACTGTAAGATATACAGTGAAGGCCTGTTTGATAGTGGTGATAAAAGTTACTGTCTGATAGGCATTTACAACAGTAATTCATTTAGCTGCTCCTTAGTTATTCTCTAAACTTACTTATTTTCTGGCTGATAGAACATTTATACTAGAATTTTTCTTGCAATCAAGATGTGAAATGTATCCTTCTCCTATACTCTCCATTATATTATACAGCCCTGCTTGCATTACCTTGGTAGAACAGTGGTTAAAGCATAGATGACTTAAGAGCAACAAGAGTTTGGGGATTTTTTTGCTTGGTTCAGTTTTGATTTGTTTGTTTGGAGGGTGTTGGGTTTTTTGGTTTTTTTGTTTGTTTGTTTGTTTTTAACTTTCAAGACTATTTTCATTGAAAACTGAATCAAGTGTTCACAAAGTATAAAAAATCATCTTTTCAATGTACAGATATCTAGATAGTATGTAGTGTTCAGGCATTAATTTTTAATTTGTGACAACAAAATTAGGTTGGAGGTGGTGTTTGTTTCTACATGTGTAAGCGTCCTGTGGCTCTAGGAGGAGTGGAGTGAACTGGATTTGGAGGAATGGTTGTGAAGGTGGAGGGTGCCAGCCTGATTCTAGAGAAAGCAATGCCTTACTCGCTGGGTCCTAAAATAAGTGTCTCTGGCTCTAAAGCCAGAACCTAAATAAGGTGTCCAGGAACAAATCGCCAGAAGAGAAACATCTGCACAAAGTAATTCCATTTCATTAAAACAGTACATATTGCCATAATCTCATTTGTTTAGAATTAACTCTAACAAAAAAACTACCTGGTCCTTTTCCCAGTACTTCTGTGGCTTTTCTGTATAAGCTGTGATAAATAACTAGGGACCAGATTACTCCTGCTGCTTTTCAAGGAGGTAGGAACAATTACAAGCTTTTTTTTCTCTCACACAGTATAATATAGGTTAATTTTATATCGGTAGGTTATCTGAGCAACCAGGGTTTAACTCTTGTACTAACCATACCTGAAAGAAGAAATACAGATAAGAACAGCAGTGTTTGGCATACCTTTTCTTTGTTTCTGGGGGAGAAGAGGAGTATTTTCCTTGTGAGGATTTCTTAATTCATAGTCCTGGATTTTTTCTTTTGAAATTAATTTGTAAGTAGACATTCTTTTTTGAAATAATGATGTTTTTTTCATGTGCAGCTGAAAGACAGAAAAGCAGTCTTCTTTAGAAGTGAGAATACCAGGGAATATTTCCAGAATAAAAATTTCAAACTGGCTGTTTTGAAGCTTCAAGTTTAAACAAACCTTTTAATATCAATAATAGTGGTATATTTTTATTGTTTGTAGACTGTATGACTTTTTTTAACCTTTATTTTGGTCTTGCTTACCTTGTATGAATCTAAAATTTCCATGAAGTTGAGTGGTAGGATGAAATAATAATGCAACCAACAGCTTTCTAGCCTTTATTTTTGTTCTTGGCTTTAGGTCTTTTTGTCTCTACAGTACCCTTTCATTTTTCAAAGCATCATATCTGCAGATTTGACATGGACATTGTGAAAAGTTCTCTAGGGCAGTATCTCTGAATTTCAAATGTTGTTACTTTCTGAAGAAGAAATCTGATTTTACTAGGCTTTTTGGAAAAAGAAGAAGAAAGTTAAATTCTTGAATTCTGGATTTAGTGGTACTCTTATGGCTTCATGGCCACTACGGGCAGCAATGTTGTGAAGGGATAGAAAAATCAGTGTGTGGTTTTTTTCTTTATATAAATTAAATTGTGTGGAGTATTGATTTATGGACTAGTCTGTGCTTTGCAAGTAGCTGAGGGGTGACAGAGTGGTGACCCTCTGAATAAGATGGAAATCTGCTAGTGATCCTCCTAAGGCTCACTGATTTTGGAGGAGGGGGTGTTCTCATGTGCAGCCATTGTTCTCCCTTATTTGTTATTTTATTCTGCAAAAGGATTGCATTTGAATATTTTTAGTATCAGAATTATGAAAAATAGTAATCTTTTTATAATAACAAACTTTGGAAAGTGAAGCTGGGGTGAAACAAAGCTATAAAAGAGAGGACTGCTGGTACAAATTGCTCAAGGGAAGAATAGGTGTATGGGCTTAGCATTAGTTTTGCATAATGCAATTGAATGTAATCAGGAAATGTTCACACTGAGTATTTAATTAGACTCTAGGTGATCAATCTTGGTAGGGACTTTGCTAATTGTCAAGTGTCTGAGTCGCTGAGAAAGTCAAAGTTATGTTTCAGAGGACTGTACTTCGCTGGGGAGTTTGGATGTGTGAGGAGAAGTGTTTGAGGTGATTAAATATTAAAGAAGGTGAATGGAATAGGAAAAGGTTTAATAAGTGATTTAAAGTTAATAATGATCCCTTCCCAGGCAGCAGGAATAATGGATGGAGGTACAGATGTATGAGTGACTGGAATTGTAGCCTACAGTAATCTGTGTAAACTATAATTGATCATCTAAGAAGACAATGAACTTCTGTGAGGGCAAGTATGTAGGGGTTAAATACAAGTATACAACTTAATACAAGAGGGGCTTGCAGTGAGCAGAAATAGTTAAGAAAAAAGCCCTACCTCTCCTCAAGAGGCTATGTTAGCTCTGAATTACAATGGTAGGAATAATTCTATTTTTTTTTCTCTACTCTTCGTTCCTTCCCCTCTTGTGCATATCACCTTGCTGTATTAAGTGTGAATTTTATAGACCTACATACGCTTATGCAGGGCAAGCAAAGTGCCTGTAGACTTTCTCCCAAAAAGAGATAACAGTTCTACTGACTGCAAGAAGGGGTGGAAGAAAGACGCAAAATCAGCATCTCTGTGTTTCATTTGTTTCCCTCTCTATCCAAAGATTTATGGCATTCCTTTAAATTGTGCTCTGTTTCTATATGGCTTCTGTTAATGCCTTGCATTTCCCCACCATTCTAGCATTTTCTGGAATTTGTTATTTATAGCATCTGACACACACATAAAATGATGAATCGGGCCACATCTCATTTCTCAAACGTTGGAGCTACATGTTCCATGACCAAAAAACTTCATATCCATTGAAATCTGTTCCTGATCAGCTACTGTGATCCTGACACCCGACTGTCGTGGATGGAGTGAGAGAAATGCACTTCACTCGTAAGACAGAAGCAGCAATATGTTTATTGATGTAAGACAGTGAGTTAACAAAGTTCAATGGTAAATGTGACAGTGGTTTAAGAAGATTCAATGGCAAAGTACACTTGATTATTTACTGCGTGGAGGACAGAGTCAGACAAAACTGTCAGGGAGACGCTGCCGTTGAGTCATGAGGTTCAGAAAGGACCCCCTTCCTTTCTAAACTCCTCATTCTCAGAGAGGAGTCTAGGTGTGGCCGGATCCAGTCCTAGTCCCAGATTCGGTCAACGGTTCATGTCTAAAGGATTATATATGTGCAATCAATCCTTTATATCACTTATCATGCTAAACTTGGAAATSTTAGCTATTAGTCACTTACCAAGGAACTGTTGTGGCAAGGGATCTCTCAACCTTGAGGAGTAACCTTGAGAGGTGTCCCTACTCAAGGCGAGATCCTGGCGTGCAGTCCACTGCCATGCAGGAATGCTCAAAGGGCTCTTGGGCTGCCCACTATTTATGGGGGTAAGATGATTTACTTGTAGTCATATTTACATACCAACTGTAGACATTAGTTTCTTCCAAATTTGGCTTGAGTCGGACATTGACCAGCACTGTGGTTAGGTGGACGCATTGCCTACTGTGTTGTTATCTGTCTCCCCCGAATCCACTTTGAGCTGGATGCATCCATCACGACCAGACACATCCATCGTGGTTGCCACAGGTGTTTATCACTTGAGCAGGGTTATGGGGAAAAGGTCAGGTTGGGGGCAGGGGGAGCACACCGTCACACCCACCTAATTTTTTTGTGATTGGATCCTTTCTTTGTTCCCTCAAATACATAATTCTAGTCCTTTTGCAGTCCTGCATAAGTCATCCTTCTTGTATAAATGGTATCAGGTTATCACCTTGCTTCCAGTTGCTGTGCCTGGCTGTGAACCTAGAAATAGTGATAACTTGATTTCAGTAGCAGTGACATTATCTTTCAGGTAATTAATTAGGAGTTTATTTGGAACATTATCACATTTTAAATGAAGTTGTGCATGATAACTGCTAGTCTTTTCAGCACTGCTAACAACAGTCTATGTGTATTTCCCCACCTTCCCTGGGATTCTCTTCCTGCAAGAACACTGTCCTGCAGTTCAGTAGTGAAGCCCCTACCCTGTGGTAGGGCCTGCTTTCTGCTACAACGCATAGAAAACAACTGGCTGATGCCAAATAGCATAGAAACTTCAGGGATTGTTGTTAAAGTATGCTTAGTAATTAGGTTTATTTATTTGAATATTTAAATTAATGTACTTAAAACACCTATGTATGAATAATTCTTCTGTATATGTAAATTCAAGTTGTTACTAATGCTTCCATATTTTTCCATTACTCGTTTCTTGCAGTTACATTCATTATTCAATGCCTATGATTTATTAGATTATGAGCTTTATGTTATAGATAGCAGTTGTTTTTTATTTTCTCTTTGTACAACACTAAGCATAGTTGGATTTTTACCAGGTAAACTGTTAGACACTGATGTAACACAAGTAATAAATCAAATGTAGTATATCACTGCAGTCACAGAAGAAGTAAAATTAGTTTTGAAGTATTTATGCAAATAACCTGTTTTTAACAGTCCATGCTTAGACATATATTCTTCTACTTTCAGAATACTGAGACTATTACTCAAAGTATTTTAATGGGTATTTAAAGACTTATATATATGTATTTATTTTTAAAGGCACAAATACTAAACATTTGCTTGGGAAATAAATATAATAATTTCAGTAAGAACAGCAAAAACTAATACAATGATAGTTTATGTGGAATGTGTAGTTTAACTTCAGTGGCTCCTTTCAGAAGATAGGAGTCCACGCTTTCAGCTCTACACAGAAGAGACAGTCAGGTACTCTGCAGAGCGAAAATAAATCAGTGTGTTCATAATCCATAGGCATGATGAAACTATACTGTCTACTTTGTGTTTGAAAGAAAAATATTTTCATAAAGCCACGAGTAGCATGCTAGTTTTTTTAAATGTTTGTCTTTCTTTGAATGATTTCTGCATAATTTAACCTCCTTACTGTCTTGCCTCATCAGTTATTATTTTACAAGGATTAGTCTAATCCTTAGATGCATTAGTGATCACAGTACGATAGAGAACACGGCCCCAGGAATGTTTTACTGAGAGTTGTAAAGTTCTGGTGGGGATGGACATCACGATTCCCAAGCCAAGAACTGCCTATGAGTGGAGTGTGTTGCATTTTAGCTGACAACGTAGGCAGATACCTTGTGTGGTTTTTGATTTGGTGGTTGTTTTTTTTTTTTTTTTTAATTTGGGTTTGTTTGTTTATTACTTTATAATAACTCAGGTATGTCAGATACAGATTTGAAAAAAAACCTACAAGAAATTCCTAGAAGAAAACTCTGTCAAGGATCATTAAACAGAACAATATCTTGCATAGCTCAGAAAGTACCATTATCTGATTGCTTTTTCACTCTCTGCCATCCTAACCACTATGGTTATGATTAGCCAAATTATTCTCCTATTTGGGTATTTTTTTTGTTTGTTTTCTGTGAAGGGAATGTGAAAATAGTTGCTAAGTGTAATTTGGTCAAAGCTCCAGTTGTGTTTTCTGGTGTTGTGTTGGATGACGAGGAAAGAAACTAAGGTAAGGCAAAGGTAGCAGTCACTATGTCTGACTGACTTGTCTTGTCTCTACCTGTGACATCCAGGCGTTCAAGGATATTAGGTGCTAGTCAGCTATTTTTCTGAGATGATAATTTCCTCTATCTATTGAAACTTAAAAATAATAATAAATCAGCTAAACAACATAATTCAATTTTAAATAATGCAAAAGCAGAGGTAACCTATTTTAAGTGTTACCATCACTCGATAGTATACAACCACCTGTCAAAGTCACACTTCATTTCATTTTTTTTATATACGTGCACATAAAATCCACAGTTCTGAAAAAAAGGAATTTGTGCATTTCCCCCAATCAGAGCCTTGCACCAAACATTTAAGTAACCTTAACTTCTGTTTCAGACACAGGGTTTAGGGATTGTTCGCAGAGTGTAAGTGCCTCCTCTCGGATGAGTAGCAGTACAGGCACACTGAATATTTGCTTCTCAAACATTTTGTTTGTCACTAATATTTAATGTCCCAGTGGTCTGGCTGACTCTTCTCTCTCAGTAATGTTTAAATTTTGGGAGGGGGAAAAACCCACCCAAACAAACAGAAAGCAGATGGTAAATTCTCCATTAAATACGTGTGAAGTTGCCTGTTGTGTGGCAATACTTTTCAAGCTTTTGCTGGTCTTCCCAGCCCAGGAGTTGGCGCTCACTGGAAGCGGGTAAGTGTGTTACAGAGAGGGAGTGTGAAGCTCGTTACAGTGGGAGACAGAACTTAAAATGTCCCAGCAAAGGAGTCACACTTAAATATAGCAGAAATCTTATAACTGTTACAGAAAAATAGAGTCTGTGGGGCAAAAATTTTTGAAACGTAACCAATATATAACAAACTAATAATTAAAATGGATTTCCCACATCAAAATCATTGTGAGACTGTAGTCATGAAAACTTATTTGCATGCAAAGCAAAATGCTTCCAATAACTTTTGTGATGCCCCAACTTAAATACTTTCTGCGAGAACTTGATCTTCCCAGGCCTTGAAGGACTGCGTTAGGAAAGCTTATGCTGAACTGTGACACTGTCCTCGAGGCCTCTGTGTGTTGGGTAATACTGGATCTGTTTGTGCTGGAACAGACATTGCAGATGATCCATAAAAACTAATAGGGAGCTGCTTTTCTAAAGAAATACAGGTAACTTCAGCAATGTCATTTTTTTCTGAAAATGTGAAGACACCCTTGTAACAAGGTATATTCCATAATCATCCTTCATTTAGATCTAGAATGTTAAAACAAAATATGCCATGCTTTTTTTAATGAGTGCAGTAGGTTTTAATTTATTTGTCTACAAGCTTCATCAGACTTAATGTAGCATTATATATGGCTACTGTAAAAAGAAAGAGTTCAGTACTAACATGTTTGCTTCTCAGTGTCTTTTTTTTTTTTTCTTCTCCCCCCCTTGGTGTCCTGGGTAATTCAATCCCTCTGAATTTTGGAATGGCTGGAAAATGTAATTTTATAAAGTTTAACTATGAAAAAGCTAAGCATTGAGATTATTTTTCTAGCTCTTTCAGTGTCACAGTGACTATTATTTTTCTAGCTCTTTCAGTGTCACAGTGACTAATATTTTTCTGAAGATTATCAGGTGAACTCAGGAATGGAAAATATTTTCCCTTTGAAGTATTTTACTAAATAGGAGCATCATTCTCTGTCACTGTCTGCAAAAACAATTTAGCTATAATCTGCAGATATCTGTCCCCTGCTAAGGAAAGCGTAGTTTTTAATTATATGTTATTTTAATTCCTTGAATAATTTAACTTTTTTCTGGTTTTATGAAGTGTCCCCAATGTCATGACCTCTTATATTTGAAAACTAAACACAGTATTCATGGGATGAGAACGTTTATTTACAGGACAGAGGATACTAGATAGGTAGACTTAAAGCTTCAAACCTGTATGTGCTCCTTCATTGTGTGAAGGGCAAGTTACCTTGCTGAACTCTTCAACATCAGATAAAGGAAAAAAGATTCCCAAGCTCTCCATGTGTGGAAAAACAAGGAAGGTATTTAAGTCCTTCAGAGCTTTATATGTTTCTTTAGTATATGAAGGAGATGGAAAAGATCTTTATATGTCCTAAAGTTTTGCATTGTTGTCCTGGTTTCGGCTGGGACAGAGTTAATTTTCTTCCTAGTGCTGTGTTTTGGATTTAGTATGAAAAGAATGTTGATAACACACTGATGTTTTTAGTTGTTGTTAAGTAGTCTACTAGTCAAGGACTTTTCAGCTTCCCCTGCTCTGCCAGGTGCACAAGAAGCTGGGAGGGAGCATAGCCTGGACAGCTAACCCAACTGACCAAGGGGGTATTCCATGCTATATGACGTCATGCTCAGTATATAAATAGGAGGTGTGGTCCAGGAAGTAGCGATCGCTGCTTGGGTATTGCTCAGCAGGTGGTGAGCAATTGCATTGTGCATCACTCATTTTGTATATTCTATCATTATTATTATTATTATTATTATCATTATCATTATTTTCCCTTCCTTTTCTGTTTTATTAAACTGTCTTTATCTCAATCCACGAATTTTACTTTTTTTTTTCCCGATTCTCTCCCCCCACCCCACTGAGGGGAGGGGGGAGTGAGCGAGCGGCTGTGTGGTGTTTGGCTGCCTGCAGGGTTAAATCACAACAGTCCTTTTTGGTGCCTAAAGTGGGGCACGAAGGGTTGAGATAACGACACATCTGACCTGACCTGTTAAAACAGATTTGTTATAAGCATTCATTATATCAGTTTAGTAGTCGCTGATCACAGTGGTTGGTTGGTTGGTTTATTTGCTCTCAGAGTTGTTGGATCTGTTTTTGGAGTTGGGTTATGTAACACCTTACTGGCTGTATATACTGCTTATCGGTGTTTTCATGCTGTTTATCACCTCTGGGAGGTGGATTAAGGTTATCGCTTTGCTATACTGTTTAACACTGGCTTATATCATGATAAAATTATTGGTCATGAGATTGTACTCAGCACTGTTGTCATCGCTGTACTTCTGGAGCTATCTCTTGGGAACTATTAGTAACTACACTTTTTACCTGTTCTCCTCGGAGAGCCAACCTATGGGGGAGACACCTTCCTTCACCTTCCCCTTCTCCTCCAGGCTGATTACAASAGCTCTTGAGGATTTTGAATATCCTTGGGATGTTCAAACCAGCATGTTCCTATTGCTATGTCTCCTGAATGCGTTTCAGGCCTTGTTTAAGGTTAAACAACTATTTAAGAAGATCACCCAGAGATCTGCCCTGAGGCTGGATAGTTATGAGTGGCAGGGTGCATGGGACAGTATGGGCAGGTACCTAGGACAAGTGGGCACCTCCAAAGTTTTGGAACTTCACCCCGGAACAAGTGCAGAACCCTGAAAAACTAGTAAAATATTTGGAACCCTGGCAATTCCAGAGACACACAGATCACTGCAATGTGCTRGGGCCTGGCCCATGCCTACTGAGCCCTGTTCAACACTATTCAGAACCCTCAAGGGGAAAAGAAGGTCTCCACATCTGACAACAAAACGACAGTCACTGCGGCCGCTCCAACCCCTGCGATGGGCACTACAAATGAACCAGAGGACCAACCTGTGCTGGTATCAGTTGCCCCTATACATAAGAAGAAATCTTGGAAGCAGAAGTCAGTCATTTAGAAAGGGATGATGGAAAAGCAGGGCCATTATGAGGAGGGGAGGAGGAAGAGGAAGAACTCATAAATGAGACAGAAACCACCTGGTCCCTATCCCCGAGTGAGCTGCGAGATATGCAAAAAGATTTTGGCYGTCGTCCAGGCAAGTACATTGTCACCTGGCTGCTCCGATGATGGGATAACGGGGTCAGTAGCCTGGAATTAGAGGGTAAGGAAGCCAAACAGTTGGGATCCCTCTCTAGGGAAGGGGGCATTGACAAAGCGATTGGAAAAGGGGCACAAGTCCTCAGCCTCTGGAGGCGACTCCTGTCAGGCGTGAAGGAAAGGTATCCCTTCAAGGAAGATGTTAGATGTCACCCAGGCAAATGGACCACCATGGAGAGAGGTATCCAGTACCTGAGGGAATTAGGCGTGCTGAAGGTGGTTTATAGTGACCTGGATGACGAGTGAGTATCCAAAGATCCAGATGAAGTCCAGTGCACGTGACCCATGTGGCGGAAGTTTGTCCGGAGCGCACCAGTGTC
>JAYKAV010003312.1:84285-149737 GCA_035582835.1 Phoebastria nigripes | reverse complement strand
AAAAATATGCTGGGGAAGACAGTCTGGGTTAGTCCTGCCTCAGGCAAGGGAAAACCCATTCGTGGGATTGCTTTTGCTCAAGGACCTGGGTGCACTTGGTGGGTAATATGAAAGGATGGGGAAGTCCGATGTATACCTCAAGGAGATTTGATTTTTGGGTGAAAATAGCCAATGAACTGAATTGTATGATGTTAATTGCTATATAATACTGTATGTTGTCACTTCTATGGTTGCTATAGGCCATGTCAACGGTATTACAGTAAGAATCCCCCAGATTAATGAAGAATGAACTGTGATGAAACCAAACAAAGTGCAGCAGTGATGAAACCAGAACTGGCTTCAGCATGCAAAAATCCAGTACCACACACCATCTCTCCTGCCCTGAAAGACTGTTATGACAGATGGAGCCCAAAGTCATGGACTAAATGAACTCAATGGACGTTTTAGAGGGATGGCCCATAGACTAAGGGAATGATATCTCTCTGTGTGTGTATATATATGTGTGTATATATATTGCAAAAGATAAAAGAAGTGGTGGTGATTAATTAGAATGTATTGGAAAATGTGAGATCTAGGCATGACGTAGATGGTATAGAATAAGGGGTGGATACTGTCCTGGTTTCGGCTGGGATAAAGTTAATTTTCTTCCTAGTGCTGTGTTTTGGATTTAGTATGAAAAGAATGTTGATAAGACACTGATGTTTTTAGTTGTTGCTAAGTAGTCTACTAGTCAAGGACTTTTCAGTTTCCCCTGCTCTGCCAGGTGCACAAGAAGCTGGGAGGGAGCATAGCCTGGACAGCTAGCCCAACTGGCCAATGGGATATTCCATACCATGTGACGTCATGCTCAATATATAAAGAGGAGGCGTGGTCTAGGAAGTAGCAATTGCTGCTTGGGTATCCCCCAGCAAGTGGTGAGCAATTGCATTGTACATCACTCATTTTGTATATTCTATCATTATTATTATTATTATTTTCCCTTCCTTTTCTGTTTTATTAAACTATCTTTATCTCAATCCACAAATTTTACTCTTCCCCCCCCCTCCCCCBGATTCTCTCCACCACCCACTGAGGGGAGGGGGGAGTGAGTGAGCGGCTGTGTGGTGTTTGGCTGCCTGCCGGGTTAAACCACAACAATTGTCTAACTAACTAGCAGAAATTAACAGTAATTCATAAAGTAATACTCCAGACGCTACTTCCATTCTCTGAGTAGTTATTCTTGTTAAGAATGAAAACAAGCCGGTGTTCTTCTACAAGGGAAGGTCTTCTGTTTTCCACTCACCATTATTTTGGTGAAGGTAGTATTCTTGAAGTATACTATCTATATTTATAACAAGTTACACGTTCAGAACTTCTGAAAACTTGCAGCCAGTGCTTAGTCAGATAAGAAACGATTGTTTTGGAATTTATTAGGAAAGTCCTGAAAACCTGGAGAACACTATTATCCTACTCCATCTATCTGTACCCAAATTCCTACTGCAAATATGCCATGAAGCTCTTCTCATCGCATCTTACGAATAAAGTATTGGAGAAATGGATCATAGCATGGAATAGCTTCCTTATGAAGAATGGCTCTCAAACATGGAAGAAGAGATAAGGAGCTATAAAATTAGGAGTGGAAACATTAAACACRTTACTTCAAATTACTTTTAAACATATTTGAACTGTGAAGATTGCAGCTGGCAAATGTATAGATAGATTAAATAAAGCCTAGACTAACTAATAGAAGATATATCCATCAGAGATCATTAAACACAGTGATCAAGGTCTCACCTCAGAGTCTTTAGAGCCGGGAAAGTATCATTCTGTACTGGTCCTATTTTATTCTTTTCCTACTCAAATGCTGCTGACAGCTGGCAGGACAGGGTGTGCTGCTGGACAGACCTTGGGTCTGACTCAGTACAGCAGTTCTTGAGTTCTTGAAATTTCTTATAAGAATATTATAATGTTAATCCTATCGTTCTGGATTGGAATTTTCAGAGCAGTTTCAGAACTTTTGGAGGGTTTTTTTTTACTTTGTTTTGATTAAATCTATATTTTTAAACAAAACCCTCTTGCACCCATTACTGAATGTGTCAGTTTTGATGATGTTATTATTCAGAAATGTTTCTAGCTTTTGGATTGTGTGTGTTTGTTTTAATTTTTCTGATTGAAGCTTTTTGACTCTATAACATATTAAGAGTTGATCAGGGCAATACATCCAGCCTGCAATGCTTGCTAGTGACCACCTTCTTCATGGGCATTTCAGAAGCAAGTGGTGAGCTGAACAAATTACTCTGGTCACATTAGTCTGCTCCCTATGCATACGTTTCCTGGGGATTACCAAAACAGTGTCCAAGCAATTTCTACAACTTGCATCTCTCTGCCCCTCCAAGGGAAGGATTGGATCTCCTGTTCATTTTGAATCTACTGTACTGTGTATGTGCAGTAGTCCTGTGATGTGAGCAGAGGAGTCCTTGTGTTCAGCCCTTCTCTGTACTTTAACAAGCTGTATGGGCTATTCAGCTGGAAGTATTGGAGATCACTGGACAACACAGAGATTACATCTTTAGTTTAGCTGTTATCACATGTTATTTTTATCTGTTGGGGTGTGAGATAATGTCGGAACAGGATTCTACCCTCCAGGGTATCTCATATCATGCGTTACTGATAAGCCCTTCACCTACAGAAATATCACCTTTTTGAGAGTGATGTGATCCTCCCCTTCAGTCCCTGGTAAGAGAAAGTAAAAATAACACTTATAATAATAAAAAGTGCCAAAAATGGTGGGAGGGACCTTTAAAAGCTCTTAGTTTTTTTTCATAAAAGGCAACATTCCAAAATGTCACATTTCTATTAGATAGGGATGCCTGGTTTCTCTCCATCTTATTTATATATATTAATTTATGTGGTTTTATATATATGTATATCATACTGTTGTTTGGAGTTTTTGCTTCTTCATTTTGTTATGAATTAACATGGGCATTCAACATAAAAAAAAAAAAAAACCATTGGAAACTAGTGTAAGTGATCAGTGTTCATGTTTTCCATGCTTCAGGCAAGTTACAATGATACAGTACAAACAGATCATAATGTAATTGCTTTCCAGATGAAAAATAATTCATCTCATGTTTTACAGTATATTATTTTCTCAAAGCACTGGAAGAACACTGCAAAATTTTTAATTAAAATTCCTTTTTATATCTCAAATTTTTCCTGTAATGAAAATTTTAGCAAATATTATTGAACTTTTTTTTTTTTCTCCTTTTGAGAAGACAGAATAAAAGTGGAAATACTGTGTTAGTCTCTTAAAGTAGCTTCAGCTCAGAGAGACTTTTATTTTGATTTTATGTGAGAGTTATGCTATGCACATACTCAGATACGTGTTAGAAAGTTGACGTTCTCTTCTCTCTTGTTTGGGTCACCCTAATTATCCCTGCGCTCAGTCAAGCACAGGGTCTTCTCCTCCTCCATGTTCATGGTGGGTCTGGTGCTGTAAGGAAAACCCAAAACAGGCTTGACAAAGGCATTACTACAGTTATTCTCTGGCCAGGCATTTTAGCATTCGTAACAGAGACTAAATGCTAGTGCTCTACCTCCGTATGCCTAGACACTTACATTTCTGCAAAAGAATACTCCTTCAAAGCTTTATGTTGCATCTTTGCTGCATCCACAGACCTAAGCTACCTTCTGACCATAGGTTCTAAGAATATTGTGTCTCTGTTGGAATTAGTATTTAAGACAAAATTTTACCTACACATGTACCTGTTTTACAGCCTTTATCAATTAGATTACATACTGTTTGATAAAGTAGTAGTGGTGATTAATGCATTTCAAGGCTTTTGACATAATTTTATATTACCCTTTCTTATTCAACATGAAATGAAATAGTAAGAGATGCATTTACAAGTTTAAAAACTGGCCTGTCAGTCCTGGAGCATAAATGGATGTCATAATCTCTCAGGTGATTTCATAATCAATATTTTTATTGGTGACCTGGAGTTGATGCCAGAGATAATTATTGAAAGGTGATAGCTGCCCATAGGCCATAACAAAAACATTGGATGTGTGACAATTATTGAGGATGACGAATTCTAACAGTACATTATAACATGATATAGATCAAACATTCATATAAATGCTCTGGTAAAACAAGCAAACAAAACCCAAAAAACAAACCAACTTTAAAAGAATGTTATCTTGAAGGGAAGCCTGTAGAAAAGAGTTAAAAATCATAATGGATAACCTGATACAGCAGGTCAAGAGACTTGGTGGAACATATTTAAAAACAAACAAAAGAAAAACCAAACCAAACAACCCCAAATACCCCAACCCTCCAAAACCAAACAACAAAACAAACAAATGAAAAACCTTACCCCTCACACATACACACAACTGAGTTTAATTTGGGGTTGATACTCTAAGAGGAATACTGGGACATTTCTTGCATTTTTGCTCCCAAAAGATGAACAATAAGCTGAAAAGAACTTTAAGGCACAACTGTGTGCATGTGCAGTGGTTTGAAAATGATTTTTAAAATTAAATACTTAAGGAGCTCAATTTATTCCTCATGTTAAGGGGGACACTTGCTTGTTCTTTAGAAGTACCATCTCACTTATTGAAGGCTCTGAGATAATTCTCCATCTCATCAAGAAAGTGAATGCCATCAGACCTCTTTATGCAAGGCTGGTGTGAGTTCTTTTGACAACRGAAAAACCTACCTATACTTCTGTGAATATACTGACTATGCCATCCCTGAAAGTTTTACTTTTTAATTGAGAAATTAGCAATTTGAATTCCCTGAGCTCTCAGTACTGTGTTGAAATCCTTTATTGTCTTTTATTGTTTTTTATTGCCTCAATTTTCTCATAACCATGGCTACATTAAAAAAGCTGTAGTGTCAATCTGGGAAGATTTTATCCCTTGCCTTCAGGTAGAAAGGAGTAAATTTCTCAATCCCAGCTGCTAATGCCACTCTTCAGCTGAAATCATAGATACAAACTCATTACGTTGTTGTTGTCATCTGTTAAGTGACATAATTTAAGCACCTGCTTTGCATAACGTGACTCCTTAAAATGCCTAATACTGAAGAATCAGACATGTTATATAAAGGCAATGTACAGCCATCACATTCTAATGACTGGACGATTGAAGCCCCGCACTACTCTTTCTGCCTCCAACTAAATCTCTGAAATAACAATCTTCTCCTATAAAGATAGTGCATGATCAATTTATTTCCTGATTTGTTTCCCACTTCCCATGAAACCTGCTGGGTTACGTTATGTAGTGCTGCCATTAGATTTTGTAGGATGCTTGGGTGCATTTATTGGCCCCTGATTCAGAGTCTGTTCACATCTTTTTGACTCTGTAGTTATTCCTAACCAGGAAATAAAAGGGCATTTAGAAGTTAATTTTTTAAAAAAGATGATCACGTATACTTACAGAAGTATAATGTAATAATATATAAGGTATATAAACATAACATAATAATGTCTTTGAATAAATTTGCGTTCCTTTTTTTCCTAGGATTTCTTGTTTTAAAAATACAATATTCTAGATTATAATTGCTGCTAAGGCTAAATGTTAATTACTAGATAAAATTTTTTTGCCTGATTATACTTTTGCTTGTTTAAAGAGGAGAACATCCTCTAGAATTATTTAAACTTTAACCTGACACCTGGCCTAATGTACCAGCCAGACTGATTTTCATTTTTTGCAGTCTCTATCCATCACGGTTTGGAATGTCAAATAGCTTATGAAACCAATCATTTTTAATTAATGTCATTCATATATCTATGAAGAGAATTTTGATGCCTTGTCATCTTGATGGAAAATACCTTTTTTTTTTTTTTTGTCTTGACTATACTTGCAAGCATAGCGTGCTGTTCACTGTAAAAACTTCCACCACAGTTGGTGGTTATTCCTATTTGCTGCAAAGTGTACTCCAGAACTAGGACTATAATGTTGCTCATAGAAGATGCTCTCTGTAAATTACAAATATCTAATCTTGATGCAAAGCACGTTGAATTACCTAGTGAATAGGTGGCTTACTTAAACTGAACAGCACAAAGCATTTCTGGTAAGTTCATATAATTTGATGGGTTTAAACTGGAAAGATACCCAGCTGGAAGATTTATGACACTTTTAAATTTCAAAGGCTATACATCAAAGGAGACTTTGTATCCTTATTTTACATTTTAAGCGTTGAGTTGGCTTTGCCCTATAAATAATTAATACCACTAAGAATTTAACATCTGAAATGATAAAAAGCACTTGGCAGTAATAATGTATTGTTTTGGAGCTAAGAGCACATAGTTCTAACAGCTGCACTTCAAAAGACATAGTAGAATAAATTGTATCATCATTTGATTTAGTATTATGGAAAAAATGAAAGATCAAACTCCAGGGTCTCATCACATAGGTACTTCAGTGCTGTCAACCTTTTAAAAGGTAGAAGCTGCTTCAAACGTGTCTTTTGTGTGTGTGAGCCTTTCCATTGTTCAAAGCCTTCTCCAGGTACACCAGTGAACTGCCTTGCCCTACATACTGGCAGTGGCCAGTACTGGTCTCAGGAAGTATTTCAGAAAGGCTGTTAGTGAATGCTCAGTTATTGAAATCTTAACTGACTTTTTCCCCCCTGCAAATCTCTATTACTTAATGATGGGCTTGTATTTTGAATCACAGGGATTTAATGTTGAATTGTGGCATGAAGTTCTACAATTTAGTTGTGTAGATTTTTTTTTTTTCCAAGTTTTAATTTTACTTTTGCTCCTCTTTTCATTTTCATATCATAAGGCAGCTATTTGTGGCACTTACTTTTTTTTTTCTGCTCTACTTCTAGCTGTGTTTTATCTTTCTGCCATGTTTCACCTTATTCATGCCATCTCTAAATTAAATAATTTCCTTTTTTCAACTTTGTTTTTTATAGAATCATAGAATAGTTTGGGTTGGAAGGGAACTTTAAAGGTCATCTAGTCCAACCCCCCTGCCGTGGGCAGGGACAATCTTCAACCAGATCAGGTTGCTCAGAGCCTCGTCCAACCTGACCTTGAATGTTTCCAGGGATGGTGCAACTACCACCTCTCTGGGCAACCTGTTCCAGTGTTTCACCACCCTCACAGTAAAAAAAAAAATTACTTCCTTCCATCTAGTCTGAATCTACCCTCTTTTAGTTTAAAACCATTCCCCCTTGTCCTATCGCTACAGGCCCTACTAAAAAGTCTGTCCCCATCTTTCTTATAAGCCCCCTTTAAGTACTGATAGGCTGCAATAAGGTCTCCCCAAAGCCTTCTCTTCTCCAGGCTGAACAACCCCAACTCTCTCAGCCTTTCTTCACAGGTGAGGTGTTCCATCCCTCTGATCATTTTCGTGGCCCTCCTCTGGACCTGCTCCAACAGGTCTGTGTCTTTCTTRTGCTGAGGGCTCCAGAGCGGGATGCCGTACTGCAGGTGGGGTCTCAGCAGAGCAGAGTAGAGGGGCAGAATCACCTCCCTCGACCTGCTGGCCACGCTTCTTTTGATGCAGCCCAGGATACGGTTGGCCTTCTGGGCTGCGAGCGCACATTGCTGGCTCATGTCCAGCTTTTCATCCACCAGTACCCCCAAGTCCTTCTCGGCAGGGCTGCTCTCAATCCCTTCATCCCCCAGCCTGAATTGATACTGGGGGTTGCCCCGACCCAGGTGCAGGACCCTGCACTTGGCCTTGTTGAACCTCATGAGGTTCACATGGGCCCACTTCTTGAGCTTGCCCAGGTCCCTCTGCATGGCATCCCGTCCCTCAGGCGTGTCAACTGCACCACTCAGCTTGGTGTCGTCTGCAAACTTGCTGAGGGTGTACTCGATCCCACTGTCTATGTCATTGACGAAGGTATTGAACAGTACCGGTCCCAGTATGGACCCCTGAGGGACACCACTCATCACTGATCTCCATCTGGACATTGAGCCGTTGACCACTACCCTCTGGATGCAATCATCCAGCCAATTCCTTATCCACCGAACAGTCTATCCATCAAATCTATACTTCTCTAATTTAGAGAGAAGGATGCTGTGGGGGACCGTGTCAAAGGCCTTACAGAGGTCCAGATAGATGACATCTGTGGCCCTTCCCATGTCCACTGATGTAGTCACTCGATCATAGAAGGCCACTAGGTTGGTCAGGCAAGACTTGCCCTTGGTGAAGCCATACTGGCTGTCTTGAATCACCTCTCTCTCCTCCATGTGCCTTAGCATAGCTTCTAGGAGGATCTGTTCCATGATCTTCCCAGACACAGAGGTGAGGCTGATAGGTTGGTAGTTCCCAGGGTCCTCCTTTCTACCCTTTTTAAAAATGGGTGCAATGTTTCCCCTTTTCCAGTCAGTGGGAACTTCACCTGACTGCCATGGCTTTTCAAATATCATGGAGAGTGGCTTGGCAACTACATCAGCCAATTCCCTCAGGACTCTGGGATGCATCTCACCAGGTCCCAGAGACTTCTGTATGTTCGGGTTCCTCGGGTGGTCTTGAACCTGATCTTCTCTTACAGTGGGAGGGACTTTGCTCCCTCAGTCCCTGCCTCGAGGTCCATCTGCTCGAGAGGTGTGGGAAGAGAGGTTGCCAGTGAAGACTGGGGCAAAAAAGTTGTTGAGAACCTCAGCCTTCTCCTCATCTGTTGTTAACAGTTTGCCAGTCGTTCATCGGGGGGGTACACTTTCTTTGACCTTCCTCTTCTGGCTGACATACCTATAGAAGCCCTTATTATTCTTTGTGTCCCTTGCCAAGTTCAGCTCCAGCCGCGCCTTAGCCTTCCTGACCCAATCCCTACACAACCGCGCAATGTTCCTATGCTCTTCCCAGGATACCTGTCCCTGCTTCCACTGCCTGTGCATTTCTTTCTTGCCCTTTAGTTTGACCAGCAGGTCTTGACTCATCCATGCTGATCTCTTGCTGTGCTTCCCTGATTTCTTACACCTGGGGATCGAGAGCTCTTGCGCTCTGTAGAAAGCATCCTTAAGGATCTGCCAGCTCGGTTCTGCTCCCTTGTCCCTGAGGGCAGTTTCCCAGGGGATCCTATTGACTGACTTATTGACACCTGGGGCACTCTGCTTGGAACTGTCTACCATCTCTATAGCAAACCTTTGACTACTGCCCTATGTATCTAGTGGCCCAGCCTTTTCCTACTCAACTGGCAGTTTGTTCTTGCAGTTCACGCTTCCTCAAGTTCCACAGGAGAGCATGGCAGGAGGTGGTGTCAAAAGCCTTTTCTGAGGTAATGTTTGTTATTGTCTGCCCATATTAATGGTTATTTAGACTTTTTCTTACATGTGCAATTAATGTAGAATCTCATTATATTAAAAATATTTCAGATTACTCCTCCTGAACTCAGACTGTAATGTAACAGCTTAGGAGCTGCCTTCAGACAGGCAGTGGCAGATATGATCTAGTGAAGGATGTCCCTGCCCATGGCAGAGGGTTGGACTAGATGATCTTTAAAGGTCCATTCCAGTCCAAACCATTCTATGATGCTATGTCAGTGTCTGTTCCTCAGATAGGAAATTTAACTTATGCTTATAAGAAAGTAGCTACAATTGAAAAAACAAACAAACAAACAAAACCAACCAACCAACCAACCAAAAACAAAAAAAACCAAACAAACAAAGAAAAACGGTTAAAGATTTGGATACATGTTTTCCAACTTTTAAGGAAATAAAATGGAGTATTTTGGGTTTTGGGATTTTTCCTCCTACCATCAAAGTGGATGCCCTAATTGCCAAACTATTAAGTTTGAGTAGATATATCTTTGGTTTTCCTGAAGTCAGACTCTTGCTTTCTAAATAGTGTCAGGCTGGGGTTAGTTTTACCATAGTCCAAGTAGCAAGGAACTAGGTGAACATGTTTCTTTGAGAAATGCTTTGAAGGCAGTTTTGACTGCACATTAGGTTTAGTTTTTTCTTAGAAGGGCACGTGATTTCTCAGTTTCAATAAATAAAGTCAACAGGCTCTTATTTGGCTATGATAAGTATGTGTGTAGAATTTAATGTCTTATACAGGCATTTCAAAAAGTTAATACCAAAATTGATTAAACTCAGTGGGGGGAAAAAAAATTCTGAAGAAAGCTGAATTCTGGAGCTAGAGGCAGCATATGCTGCAACAGAAAGTGGACTGTGTGATCAAAGCCTTATTCTATAACATACGCATTTCCATGCAGAACTCTGTTGCTGACTACATAGAGCGTGGGGACTTTTTACATGCAGGGCGTTGAATTTACTGAGCCATTTCTTCAAAAATATATGACTCAGAAGTATTATTAGTCACTCTGAAATTATTTTCTGCTCTTATTGTCTGCATAAAGTGACTGAATTCTTTTCCTAGGGAGATTGGAAATTGAATATAGCTCAGTGTTCATGTTAATTGTTACAGGATGCACTATAAGTTATGTAATTGTTATAGAATGCTCTGTGTTTTAAGCTGCTATTAAACATCAATCAAAAATAATCTACCTCTAACAAAATTTTCAAAACATGTAATAATATAGAAGAAAATGTAATGATGGAATTAATAGAGAACTACCGTGGAATGTGTAGGGGGTTTTAATTATTATTTTTGAAAGAGACATAAATATGAGTCTCATTTCTGATACAGGTAGAAATAAAGGCTATTTTACAACAAAAAAAACCCACCCATTGCTTATCTCCAAAAATAATAAGGAGAAGCATGAGTACAAAGCCTTATGGAGACCCTTACATGTAAGAGGCCTTGAATGTAGCCAAAGTCAATCCACTCAGAGTTTTTGAAACCCAGTAAGTTTAATCTATATCAAGGTCATTGCTGAATAAGAATGAAGAATGAAAAGCAGGTCAGCTATGCAGTAACAAGTAACAAGCCATGGGTCACCTAAGTTACAGCTCAATGGAAAGAGAGTTACAGGAATGGAACGACAGGATTGAGGGGGCATGCACTAGCAGCAGAGAACCATGCAGAGGTAAATAGGGGTGAGAAATGGAGACTTAACGCATCAAAATCCATCTTTTATACTAGTTTTTAGGATCTAAGGAGTTACGTTTGGGGTTTTATATCAGCCATTCCATAATTGCATCTATTATAGGGCTATGGAGATATATTGTACTTCAATTGATGAAACTAAATATCATGACTACATGACATTAAGTATTTGTATGTAAGTAAAATATGTTACTATATTACTATATATATTACTATATATATTACTGATTTTACACATTGGCAGAGGTTTGGGAAAAATCCTTTTAATCCCATTGCTCTAAGTATCTTTAAAAATATCATCATTTTTTCCCCCTAAATGGTTTTATCTCAATAAATTTTCAATCAAATTAGGTTTTTAAATTTCTGATACAAACAGCTTAAGGACTTCCCTTTTTTTATGCAGTATTTTAAAAACACAATATAAGAACATATTTTTACTATTTTTTTTAAAATTCTTTTTAACTCATATTCTTAATTTTTTTTCTTTTTCAATTGGGGTGTGTGCGGGGGAATGTAATGTGCTTCTGTCCTGCTTTGCAGCTAGAATTTAGCAAAGAGTGTCCCAAGTTAAAAAACTTGGATGAACACTGTTTTGTGTGTGTTTTGTGTTTGTAGATATAATATCATAGTGATGTGGTATTCACTCTTTTTTTTAAGTTTTTGTCTCACTTTCAGTGAAATATATTTTGAGAACAATGGGGTTATGCAGAGTACTTAGAGTTGATAAAATATAAGCAAATATTATTTCTGCACTTTACTGTTCTCCTTTTATTCCCAGGATGGAAGGAAGAGGGAGACAAAGCTAGTTTCATTCTTCTTTTTTTTTTCTTTTTTTTTCTTTTTGTGTGTGTGTCAGTTTTATGTATAGTAATATTTAAAAACTTGTCATATTAATCATTTCTAAAGCCATGCCTTCACCCCTCCTCAGTATTTCTAGTTAATCATTAGCATGTACTGTCGTTAAAAAGCCATTAATTTTGACATATACTGATGTCAATACACAATTAAATTAATCTAATAAAACAACATATAATCTATTTCAGACCTACGTGATAAATTTAGCCTGTGCCAAGGGGAATAATAAAACAGATGGACCTGCCAACAATTTGTAGTTATTTAACACTGGAAGCTGTATGATATACTAATGTAGAAGAAAAAAAAATTTGACATATAATGTATACCTATTAACATTCTTTTTTATTACTCTTGCTTTGATCTAATTTCTTACATATGTAAACATAGACTCTAATCTCGGAATAGAATACATATATTTTGTCTCAGAATCTGTAGAGGTAAGACGACAGATTTTTTTGAGATATGTGGTAAAACAGAGTGCATGTTAGAGATTATAAGGCAAAAGAGAAGTCAGGATTCTGGTAGTTTGTTGCTTGTTTTAAAGTAGTCTTTTATTTACTACATGTTAATATTTGTTTTGTTGGCTAGTTTGGATTTTTTTTTCTTCTTCTAATATGGTTCAGTGGCAGCATTAATTCATCACATAATTGTTAAATACCTTCTTGAAATATACTGTGGATTCTTAGACAACAAGAAAACTTGTTTGTAATGTTGGACACTTCAGCTAATGCAGTCTGTCTTCCTAGAGTGAGTGCTGTATTACAGTGCAGATACTCGGCATTCTGTGACTGTATCTGTCAGAGTTATACTTATGAGACTAGCTAATGAAAAATGCAATTAAAATCTGAAAATATATTCTGGAAATGGTGAATGGGATTTGCCTTTCTAAAACTATGTTCTTGATATAACTGAGTTCTTTAAGCTCTTTATGGCATTGAAAATCAGGAGCTCGGAGATAGAATACTTTGGTTGTGAGATTTGGGGTTGACATATTTTTCCTCCTCCTTTTCTCATTATTACTTAAGTTGTTTATGCTGAAGATAGGGACTAACATGGTTCTGAATGTTTGCAAACTTTGGCTTTATAAAGATAGGGTTAGGAATGTAGGGTTAGGATGCTTTTAAGTCTGCATATAGTATTTATCAGACCACTTAAGAAATACTGTGTACCATCTTTGCATGGATATTTTTAGAAAAGAAGAGTGCATGATGCAGTGGAAGATATTACCAACAGGAGTGATGACTTATCTGTTTCTTGGTATCATGCTATCAACAGTCAATACCTATCTGGGAGAAAAACTTCAAACAAAGTTTCAGGCAAGCTCAGTGTAAGGATAACTAAGTAAAATTGAATTGCTGAAGGAATCAACTCAGGTGCTTTATGGTCTCCATGTCTGTGTGAGAATTATGGTAACTCCTGGGCTTCTATTATATCAATATGAAATTTGAAATAAGTTTCAAATTTGACCAGGTTGTCATTATATCGTTGACATTCACTAGGGCGAAAAAAAAAGACAAAGCACTAGATCTCATCCTTTGTCACATTTATTCAACTTTATTTTAAAATGACAACTTTGTTAGGATATTAAAACTCAGATATATCTGCTGAAGTACTGACTATAGTAAAATTGGTGGCAAAAATCTCTGTACCTTCACCTGACCCAAGATTTCACTCACTTGTAGGTACTAGGAGCCTCTCCATTTCTTTATATGCACTTCATGTTACTTCTGTATATTCCAGGTTTGAGTCTGAGTCCTTGACAATATGTTCTGTTTTCTTACTCTTTTTCTTAATGTAAAAAAATTGAGACAAACACCTTAGCTTTTAAACTTATGTAAAGCACACCTAAAAAACTTTTTTTCCTGTAAGGTTGATTAGGCACTGAAAGAGGTTGCCCAAGGAGGTTATGGAGTCCCTGTCCTTGGAGGCAGTCAAAGCCCAACTGGACAGTGTCCCAAGTAAGCTGCTCTGGCTGACGCTGCTCTGAGCCCCCGGGTGGCTGGACTAGGCAAACCCCAGAGGTGCCATCCAACTGCAATGATTCTGTGTTTCTATTGCTTTCTTAATTGACTGAAGAAATATATGCAACACTACTGATATTGCATGAAAATGTGTTCTTTAATCCAAGATACACTTCTAAATTTCTGTGTTTTCCTGACCTAATTTTCAGGTGTATATGAGATTAGTTGATACGTATGCATACCAGGTAGATCAAATGTTATACACAATGTCTTTGAAAGCTCGGTGCCCTTTCCTGTGTTTGAGTAATTCTTGCTGTTATTTGACAGTTGCATTATGTCTGACTATGGCATAATCTTAATACATTTTTATCACCCCAGTATGTGTCCACCATCTGACACAGACTTTTGCATCAACGGATATCTTCATTTTGCAGTGCATACAATGGTAGACTACCCACAACTGGATTTGTGCTCTCTGGGGTTTCACTTAAGTTTTCTGTTAAAAGAACATAATCAAACAGATTGTTCATACTGGTATTGAAGGAAGCCTTCTGATAAAAATGCATACCACTATAAAAATTTGAATGACACTGAATTTGATGACACTATTACCGCCTGGTATGTTTTGAGAATGTATGATTGCAGAAAGGTAGAAACTCATGTTTATGAAAGGACTTGTATTCACTCAGATAGTAAAACTTCAGATTTATACAGCCAGAAATTAATTTCCATCTGACATCAGGTAAAGTCAGTTTATAAAGAGGTTGAGCTGGACACCCAGCTCTCAAACTAAAGAAACATTGTTCTTCTGGGGGTTTAAAAAAAACTGTTGCTGAGGTTTGTCTAGATACAGTCTTTTGCCTGCTCAAGATCATTTTATAAGCCTAAGCACGAAGTGTGTACTAAGTATAGTTTTCCTCAGCTAATACCTCAGCTAATAGAGGGATCTAGATAGATTGCAGCATTGGGCAATCATTAATGGGATGAAATGTAACAAGTCCAAATGTTGGATCCTGCACCTAGGACGGAGTAACACCAGGCACAAGTATAAATTGGGAGAGGAGAGGCTGGTGAGCAGCCCTTCAGAAAGGCATCTGGGGGTGCTGGCTGACAGCAGGCTCAATAGGAGTCAGCAGTGTGCCCTGGCAGCCAAGAGGGCAAACCGCATCCTGGGTTTGACCAGCCAGTCAAAAGAGGTGATTATCCCGCTGTATTCAGCATTGGCGCGGCCTCACCTTGAGTACTGTGTGCAGTTCTGGGCCTCACAATTTAAGAAGGATGTGAAGGTCCTTGAATGCATCCAGAGGAGGGCAGCAAAGCTGGTGAAAGGGCTAGAAGGCATGTCCTATGATGAGCCGCTAAGGACTTTGGGCTTGTCTAGTTCGGAGAAAAGGAGGCTGAGGGGCGACCTCGTTGCTCTCCACAGCTTCCTGAGGAGGGGACGTGGAGACAGAGGTGCTGATCTCTCCTCCCTGGTATCCAGTGACAGGGCGCATAGGAATGGTTCAAAGCTGTGCCAGGGGAGGTTTAGGCTGGACATTAAGAAGCATTTCTTTACCGAGAGGGTGGTCAAACACTGGAACAGGCTTCCTAGAGGAGTGGTCAATGCCCCAAGCCTGTCAGTGTTTAAGAGGCATTTGGACAACGCCCTTAATAACATGCTTTAACTTGGTCAGCCCTGAACTGGTCAGGCAGTTGGACTAGATGATCGTTGTAGGTCCCTTCCAATTGAAATATTCTATTCTATTCTACTTAGCAAGAATGGAACAAATGAGGGAACTACAAAGAAAAGTGTTGGCTAATGTATACTTTTAGTCTACATGTGTGTACTTAAAAATGTAAGTTAATTTTCTTCTTTAAAAGAGTGTATGTTTCTTAAGACTGCCTGAATGACCAATGCTATCTGAGATTTGCCTAGAGTAAAAATTCTGGCTAGCTGACCCATAGCTAGAAATTAATAAACTCAGTCTGAATCAGTGAAGAATATAATCTTTGCTGTCAAACTGCCAAACTAAATCATGAGGTTTTGTCTTACACATGAACAAAGCAATACGTATAAGACAATGTTGCTCAGTTAAATTACACTGAGCAAACTTAGAGCACAAATGCAGTTTTCCAGTTCTTCAGAGATAACCTTTGTGTAACCTGACTCTAGTCTCCAGGTAACATGGATGAGTCTTCTGCTGATGTACAAAAGGATTAGTCGTAATCCCACTCATCTCGCTTTGTCAGTTGTGAAACAGTGCAATCGTATAAACTGCCATAAATTATAAAAATGGCCAGCTTTATAAGAAGTATTGTTTTTAATAAGACAAACTTAAATAGCTGGAAAAATGGAAGAACTTTCAGAAATTGAAGTTCTTCACACCTAAAACAGAAACAACAAATCTCAAAACAACACAGCTGTAATATCACTGCTGCAAGTTATAAAAACAGTTTAAAGACTGTTTTAAAAATGCTGCCTGGGGTATAGTAGAAGTTTACTGATGTTTAGGCAGTTAACATGCTCTATTAGGAAAATGAATTTTTTTTCTACCCTTTTTATGTAAATAAAATTTGAGGAAGCAACTGGAAAAACACTTGGCATCAAGGAAAAGACTGCTCATATATACATTAAATGCCATATCAGCATTTAATTAAGTTCTGCCTATGTAGGTATAAGCAGAAATAAATTAGTCATTTTTTTATATATTAATGGATTGACTGGTAATTGTGCAATTTTATGTGTATTTTTCCTCCAGTATTTTGAAGGATTAACAGTAGTCAGTCATGCTGCTTTTTGATTATGAAAACATTTGAGGGCAGAAGAGACAGCTTAGACTCAGTACCTTGTTTGAAAATGATTGTAGTACACAAATTGTCCAGCATTCTGCAGAAGCATCTTTTGTCCATGACAAGGCCATTTATTTGAACATCTGGGCTGTTAGCCAGCGTGTTATAATGTCACCAACAGCATTTTTTTTTTGTTATAAACATCTTAGTTATGATTTATATGGAATTACATTTATTATGCGGCTTAAGTTCCCAGATGCCTTACTTGGATACAATTTTCAAGATGGATTTCAAACAAATAAGATAGAGTTAGATTAGAAATAAAATTTAATATTTAAAGTTTAAATAAAAATGATGCTTTAAAAAAAATGTGATCTCTTTCGATCTAAATTGGACCTCAGTTAAAAGATCATAACTTGTAGTTTAGGTTAGACGTGTTCTATAGGAATATTTTTACTACTTTAGTAATGAATCTCACAATATTCACTGTGTTACAATAGTGCACAAGAGAGTTATTTTATCACTGGTGAAGATTCAAACCGCTGGTACAGTTTTCAAAACACCAGGTAGGGAAAATAAGACAGCAGAGGGAAGTAGAAGTACCCATTAGATTGCCTATACTGCTTACAAGACAGCAGTAGAGATCTTAAATTTCTGTACTTGCATTATGTTCTTTTTTACTTTTGGGGAAAAAAGTGAATTTGCTTAGTCGTACATGGAATTTTTGGTATAAAGCACATAACATGCAGTTAGGGCAGAATGGTGTTTGCATGCAGATGACTCTTTTTTTTTTTTTTTTTCCTGCTTTCTACTGACTCTTAATTCTGCGAAAGTGTTTATTGCTAGTTATTTAACCTTCCTGGAAAATTGACTATCTCTAAATGCACTTAATTTGAAAATAGTGCTACCAAAAGAGAATGGCTGTATTGAAATTTTTTTTTTCTCCCCCTTTTTTTTCTTTTTGCTTTTCCATCAACATCTTGCTGATGACCTATTATGCAAGTGTACTTTCATATGCATTGCAAAAGCATCAGTCCAAAAACTTGCATGTCCCAATAGATGGATTGTTTCATCTTCACTGAGAACTGAAATTATTTATCTTCTGCATACATGCAAATAGCTTCTGAACTATAAATATAATCAAAAGAAGGATTCCAATTGACTTTGTAAGACATCAGACACAATTCCTGCTTATGATGTGTGTTTAGGGATAATTTATCATTTGTTTGTTCTTAAACACATGATGGAGTTAACAGTGAAGAACCTCTTCCTTTAATATTTTTAATCAATTATTTTATTTGGTTTTTCTCATACTGCATCTTTCTTCCCTACCAAAAATACAGTCAAAATTGCATTACAAAATGTGGCTATTAAATCTTGGATAAGTCTCTTGTACTGGTGGTCATACAGAATGCTACTAGTAGTGAAATTCAGCAATTTCATGACACTTGTAAGTGAAAGGAAACAACCCAACAAACGAATATTTGTTGAACATTTCAAAGCTGTAGAGATTGTAGGCTGTTAAGGATCTTTTCTTTCTGGTTAAGTCTGTGCACATTATACTGAAGAAGTATTTTTCCTTTGAACCAAGACAGAAGAACTAAGATAGTCAGCCTTGAAAAAATATACCTGTGAGTGTTTCTTCTTTTAAATTAAGATATACCTAAGTTGATATGCCTTGAAAAATAGGTATGAAAGGCTGAGTTTTAGACACTTCAGAAATGACTTGCCATATATTTCTCTCCATTTTGTATTTTTCTTTAGTGAATCGTTAGACACAGAGTACTGACCTAGAGTTTCAACAAGTGCCAGATTCACCGTAAAATAATTTTTTAAGTTTCTTTTGTTCAGTAGAATAAAATGCCCTCATGTTGCAGTTAGTGAAGATCACTTATTTAAGACTTTAAAGAGTTGGGATTACCTTATTGCATTTTTTTTTTTCCTTTTTCTCCCTCCATACCTTTGATTTTCTTAGTATACCTTTTTCGTGCATTCAGGAAACCTCTGTACACAGAAAATACAGTTAGAAATTACCATAACAGCATTTAGTCAGACCTCCTTGTAAAAAGCTGAGTTTCTTTCACAGTGATTAAAAACAAAATAAAAAAAAAAAAATGACAAGACAGGTGACTAAACTGTGACTCTAGTGAACGATGATGATAGATCAAAGGAAATGTATGGTGGTTCACACTGAGGAAAGAGTATGCAAAGAATAAAATTTCCARAACATTTTTCTCCAAGAAATGCGGAGTCGAATCAGTCAGTTGTTGTCTTCCCCTGCCCACCCCAGCCTTCTCTTTCTTCATTCCCAAGCCTCTCAGCATGTGGAATGAGATACCTATCTCTTAAGGTGAAGAGAGAAATGCCTCTGCTATTTTCCTTCTTCAGATGCTATAACATGTCCTGTCTGCACTAGCAGGAGTGGTTTACCCATAAAATCTCCTTTAAATCTCTCCTGATTTCTTAGTTTGATCTCTCTAAGGGTCTGTGCTCATAGACATATTTTTGTACTTTTTGTTTTATCATTATGGAACCTAATTTTGTTGCTAAAACTGACACTTATCCTGAATCCATGTTCTCTGGATAGACTGTGCTGCATCTGCTTAACTGAATTTGTCAGTCAAAGCCTGTCACTACTGTCTGGAGAGTCACCACATCCCAACTCATCTTTACTGTTTTCAGTCTGTTGTCAGCCCAGTTTTCAGGACTTTCTTTCCTTTATCTTCCATCCTGTATCTAAACAAGGACCTTGTTCACCCTTCTCCTGTGAGTGATGAGGAATATGAGTAAATGAATGTATGAAAGTGCTGATGTGAATAATTTACTTCATGTTTAATTGCACTACAGAACACCTTATGTAGGAATTCTCAAAACTGCCTTACTGTCTGCACAATAAGAAATTATGCTTGTTCCATTACTCTACTACTTCTGCCACAAAAAGCCCCCCACACATATAGATTACCTTAGTTATTAAGACTAGGAACAGGTACTTTGTTTTCTTGCAATCCAATAAAATTTTGTCAGTGTTTACTGCTGATCAAGACAGTAATTTTTTCATAATCCTGAAACAGTCAAGGCAAAACACTTGCATAGGTCTTAAACCAGCTAAGTGTACATACATTTTGCTGATTAATGAAATCGGCAGTAAGTGTTTAAATTAAGATCATATGTTAAATATAATGATTCTGTTTGGATTCAAGGGCAATGTTAGGACGAACTATGATGCTTACAGTGGCTAAAAGGGCAATCACTAAAAATTCAGATGTACTTCATTATTCAACCCTTAAAATCTTTCTTCTTTCTCATTGATTTTAATTTTATCTTTTTTTTTTTTTTTTTTTTTTTTTTTAAAAGCTGCCTGGGAAGATATGCAGGTATGCTGCACTTGGACTTCTGTAAAATCTTGTTTGAAAACAGCATTCTTATTTCCATTTGTCTAGAAATATATTCAGTAAAATACAGTAAATACAGTAAACATGGGAAAAATATATTCTGCAAAAATTAATAAGAAAGAGTATAAATTCCAATGTATTCTACTGTGTCTTTTGATTTTTCTTTAACTGTGGCTTAGATATTTGCAGTGTTATAAAGTGGGCTTAAAAGAGCTTTAAATGCATTTTGTACAAGAACTTCTTCAACAAAGACAAGGCAAAAATCCAATTCGGCACCTTGTGAAGACACATACTGTGTTTAATAGTCTCTGCATGGAAATCTAAAAATAGTTATAGACAGAATGACAGGAAGAGATTTCCAAAAGCCACCCGTTTCACCCTCTGCTGCAACATAGCTTAAACTTGAGGTGTGTGTCCAAAAAGTTCTTAAAAAATCTTTACGGATGGATATTGCACAACCATGCAAAATCTTTCTGGTCCAGTTCTTAGAGTCAAAATGTTCTACTAATACCCACCCAATTCTCAGTTTCTTCATTTAAGTTCACTGTTGATTGTTTAATTATCAGTGAGCATGAAGAAAGTGTTTTCATACTTTAAGATTATTATTGTATGCCTCCTTAATTTCTCTTCTCCAGTCTGAACAACTCATCAGGTTTAGCCCTTCCTTGTAGGTCTCTTTTTTTAATTATTATTTAATGCTTATTGCATTGCCCATTGTTTCATTCTTATCTTGTTATTGGCTTTCCGATTGCTTTGCATCTCATTGATCTCATGGTTTGAGTATCTATTCTGGTATAGAGCTCATGGTATTTTTGAAAGAGTTCAAAGTAAGTTGATCTTTACTGCCATTGTTTTGCCTTTTAAAAGATAAATGCCAATTCTGCCCTTCTAGTTTTCACATTTACAGTTTGCTCTCCTCCATTCTTTAGGGGCTCTCATAGACTTTGTGCTCATAGGCTGTGTAATTGTGAGCCACACAGCAAAAACTAATGTGGTGCAATATGAATGGATCAGTAGAAAAAAGCAATTTGTACCAAGGACCCAAAAGCTAGACTATAGGTATGCATATTTATTTACTTTATGATTAATCTGGTCCCCTGGACCAAACATCTCTGTCGCACACGTTGCTCAAAGATAGCCAAAAGAAAGCTATCCTACAAACTCTTGCTTTCAGGTGTGTAGACTTCTCAATGTTACTTCAGCAAGTGCCAGAGCACCCTTTCATCCATTTAGCGGAGAAGACAGGAGCACGTGGGTGTTCTCATGCCCTTTTTCAGGGAACCAAGTCTTATTTTTGTTCTTGTTCACTTACATGTAACACACAATGCCTGCTGCTTCCTGACTCTGAATTTGGATATTGGCCAGACAGAGGCTCAGGATGGAAGAAATGGTGTCTTAAATCTTGTGGCAGGGGCAAATGATCAAGTGGACACCACAAAAGTAATGACTTCCACCCTCTCAGTTGTTCATTTGTATGAGGAGGAGGCAGGGTAAATGAGAGAGGATATGCAGAGTTCGGAGTTTGGACAGATGGAAATGCAAAGTCCTGGGGATGACTGGCAGTAGATGCAGAACTTACAGATGCAAGAGGGCATAGCTGAGACCCTTGACCATGATCCGGCACTATGACTGCAATATGTTGAATCTCCTGTGAGACCAAAGAAGTTGATTGGGAAGGAAAGATGGAAAAGTGGAACTGTTATTAATATTAAAAAAAAAAAAAAAAAAAAAAGAAGAAAAAAAAAGGTAGGTGAGACAAGCAATTCGGAAAAGCACTGAAAAGGGATACAGTAGTTGATGGAAGAAAAAGTATATTGAACCATAGGAGGTCTTGGTGTAATATAAAGGAATGCCCTTAACTAGGAGCTGAGGGCATCTGTATGACCTGGTTACTGACCTCAAGACCTTTAGCCTTTTAAGTGGCACAAGAAGCAGAACAACACAGGTCTCTGTGGTTTGAGAGCGTTCTGTCGATGCATGTGCACCTGGTACTTACTGCGGGACTTGCTTGTGCTGCAGATTGCACATTGATTGGGACCTTTCTGTTCCTTTTAGAGACTGTTGCTGCACTTTGAACAGATCTTCTGATTTAATTTCATCCAAAAGGAATCCCCTTCACATGCAGAAAAACTGCCCCACAGTCTGAGCCAACATGGAGTAGGTGGGGAAACCAGGGATTGCTGCACTCTGCTGCTCTGAGCTATGTCACTGTTGTAGACAGATTTTAGCTAATCATTTATGGATTGCAGATTTTGGGTACCTCAGGATGAAATTCATTTTACTCAGCTGGCTTGAAAATACCTAGCTTATACAAGTATTCATAAATGCATTCATCCTTTCCCTGCAGGATCTTAATCTTTTATCACTGGTGCACCAATTAAAACAGAGAACCAATTTATGTTGACCTTTTGACTAAAGGAGAAATTTAAAAAGCAAAAAAAAAAAAAAAAAAGCATCAGAAATGTCAATATTCTTCAGTATCTATCAGAAGCCTTTCTTCTCCTTTGGGTAAATTGGTTCATTAAGAAGCTACCATTTCACTGTAATTCCTTTTTCACGTTAGGCAATTCTCCCAGGAAATCTCTAAGAGTCCATTTACTGAAGTTTGCCGCCTTGAAATACATTGCTTTTAGTTTGAGTTATTTTCCTTCTAATCTAACTTTCGAGAATTCTGTCCTTTTGTGACCAATCTCAAATACATTACCACATAATCTTCACATTCTTAGCTGTTTCTTCTCTGTTAATTAGAGGCACATGTGAAGCAGCCCCTACCCTCATTACTCTTTTTATGAAAGCATTTCAGAAGCTTCCTTTTTAGCCTGTCTCCTGCTGCATTCACAAAGGATGTTAGTCAGTAACCTACGTTATCACTGAGGTCTGTGCTCTGGTTTGCTCTTCACGAATACATCATCTACTTGATCCTTTTGGTCTGGGAGGGAAATCCCAAAGTGACAATGATTTTTTAAATTTATAACCATCCTTTGCAGTCACTTAACAGTTCTTTCTCCCTTTTGGTCTGAACCTCAGAACGAGTGTATTCATCCATGCTCCCCTACTGCTCTTCCTCAACAAGATGTACTACATGAATTTGAATTCTTCCATCTCTTTCTCTCCCTAGATTGTTATATTATTACTGTAATTTTAAATGAGCTGCATGAAGTAATAATCAGCTGACTAGTGAGCCTCAAATCTAGTCAGACTCATGATTCTTGGTGTTAAGGATGTACAGCTTCTTTCTCGCTAACACCGGGATGGGTTCTTCATTTGCTATTGGACCATTGGCTGCTTCCCTAATCAGCTGCTTCTCTGGAGGGTGTCCAATTCATCCTCCATGTCTGGTACTCCTGCATTCCTTTCCAGCTGGTCAGCTTCTTTTTTGCTGGAGGTCCTCATGCCTAGGATGTTATCAATATCCTTTTGGATCATATGGACTCTTCTGCTTCACCACTTTGCTTATGGGTATTCTACCAGTTTCCTAAAGAATATTTGCAGGGATTCTTTCGTTCCTGGTTTCTGCTTTTAGAAGTTTGTAGGTCTGTGTTCCCCAGCTTGAGCACAGAACATGGATTGAAGAATTCCCCTCCAGGGTTCCTGTGTGGACACAACTGAAGATAGCCACCCTGTATCCACCCTGCATCCTACCAGAGCTGTAGACTGAGAAAGATTTGATGACAGAGATGACCCTGATGCTGTGCTTTTAAAGGCCTGAATTGTGATACTAAACTGTACTTTCTGAAACTCCCTTCTCCAATGTCTCTTAAATTGCCCTGTTACAAAAGTCTGTGAGATACTGAACTGTTGATTCACAAATACATAGCTTGCATTGTCCTTCAGTGATCAGGAGTTTAGCCATACCATAGGAAGTTTGTGATACGTGAGAACACACTATCATCCCTCAAAATGATGCAGTAAATTTGTTTTTAAGATTTCTCTTGAAATTATCCCCTTTACAAGACTTCTCCCATTTGCCAACATAACTGATAACTTCTCAAAGTCTTTTGCCATGCTGAGCTATCTGTAAGGAGATTAGGTACGTCCCTCGATCATTGTGGTTGTAACACTACTCAAAAAAGTGGAGGTTATGATTTTTAATCCCTTTGGACTGTAGAGTAGGAACTTGAAGCTATCAGTTAGGAGATGAGTGTTCTAATGAGCAGGCTAGATAAGGTTAGATAAAAGAGGAGTTATTTTCAGGCAACTTCATGGCATTTCTTACACTTTCATTTCCTTTGCCCTGATAGCAAGAGATGGATCTCTGCAGCAAGCTACTTTGCTCTTAGTCCCATTTTTTTATTGAGTGTATCAATAGAACAAAATGCTGCTTATTGGAGGATGTGTGGTAGCTGTTTTGAAAAACATGCAGTGTTTGTACTGGAATACTAAGTAATGTGTATAAACTTAGATACTATAAAGACTGCAATGTTAGATAGTCACACTTCTTGAAAAGGAAAATTCTGTAGCTACCAAGTTTGATACAGCACTTTTTCCTCACATTGAAAGAATCACTTTCAGTTTTGACAGTAATAGGTTCCTTAGACTGTCTTGAAAATTTATTTCTTTAATGCTTTTTGATACAGTGTGATCAAGGAAGCAGTATAATAGCTCCTACTTAATGATATTTGTTTTGTTATAGGAAAAGCACACTTTGCTGAATGTAAGTGCCAATCCAGGAAGCTACTGAAGGATGTGCTTGACTGTAGGTACTTCAGTACCTCTGTGGTATGGCTCCTGAGGTTATTGTAAGTTAAGCCTCCCTCTGTAACGAATACAGAGTCACACTATAAGAAAATATTTAGGAAGGTACATGTGCCTTAATACATGAGTGTAAAATGTTAAGAAAACATGGAGTAAGAAAGGACCTTCTGGGTCATTTTGCCTAGTTGTTATCATAAGCAACCCTGAGATCATAAAATTGGTAAATTGTATCTTAAAACTTTTTAGGTGGCTTCCCTAGCTATTCTTATTCACTTGTTGTTCCAGAATCCTATTTCTTTGGATTCTGCAATCTAAATAAGGGGATATTTCAAATCTAGGACTGAAATCTGCAGATGAGAGTCCTAACTTGCAAGGTTTATCTTAAAATGGTCCTCAGTCTTTTTTGATGGAGCAGCATGGTTTTTCTGGTAATATTAAAAGATCTCTTGAGACGAAGAATCATGGTGTTAAGGATACTGATGGGAAATTACTTAATTTTTTTTCCAATAAAATTTTAATTATTTATACAAACTGGATTGTTACTGAAAAGAGAGCAATCATTAGAGTAATGTGGTTATAAATGTCATCGATAGATTCTAGTTGTCTCAGGCTAAGGAGGAAAGAAAAAGTTGGCCCTATCAGACACAGGATAAGTACTCTAATGAGTACAAAAGGAGGAGCTATTTTCCAGCTAGTTTGTGGAATCCAATCTTTAAATTCATTTGTTCTGATAACAAGTATCTGATTCTAAGCATTTCATAAATCACTAACAGAACAATATTGCAAAAAAACAGATATGCTGGAATAAACAAGTGAGGTAATTTTTCTCTGCTTAGCTATGGTAAGTGTTCACAAGCTGTGATTGTTCTGGGTTTTTTTATTCTGCTCCTTAGCAGATTAAGAGAGCTATGGAGGAACTAAAGGCAGACTAGGAGCAACGGGAAGCATTAAGATGGAAAATGATGTACAGGGAAAGACAATGAACTGTGATTATTTAGTTTAAACGATAATCTGTCTGAAGGACAAACAGAAGTAAAGCAATTGTGTTATAGCATTGGAGGTTCAGGTTATGTATGAAGAAAATACTTCTAACCATAAAGATAGTTTAAGCAATGTAGTAGATTGCCTAAAGAAGATATAGAATCTGCCTTTAAGGAAAAGAACAAGAGAAAAACAAACCATTATGTCAGGAGTAGCTAAGGTATAGCTGGTTTTGCAGTAGTGCAAGAGAATAGTAGTCTTTTGCAGAACCTCTCAACTATGCCCACCACTCAATTCAAGAAATGCTTTATCATTTTTGAACGGGAATAAATACTGCTGGAAAGGTTACTAATGCTTGTTCAGTGCTTGCTTGCTTTGCTGCCCCAATTTTTCCAGTCTTGTAATGCCCAGTCCTGAATTGCTTGGAAACCACAGTAGAAATGTGAGATGAAACTTGATTTAAATATGTACTAGGGATGGGTGGATATTTTATCACAGCTTTTTTCATGGAGAGTAAGGTTGAAATACTTGGTAAAAATCTTATTTTCTATAATAAACTCTATTCTTTAGTTATAAAATAAAATATATGGATTTTGAGGAACTGCCTCATTGTGTAAGTTTAGTTGTCTTACATGATTATTCTTTCCTTCTGATTAGCTAGTTTCTTCTGAAATGGTTTTGAAGTATTTTTAAGCAGAAATTGGCACAAGCATATAGTACAGTTTAGTGGCACAAGCATTGAAATTTTGGTTGCGTCAGGCTCATTGAAAGGGCAAGGTGCAAACACGAAAAATACCAAAGACATAATCCCACCAACACAACCTATTTTGTGTATGTGACTGAATGAATTACAAGGCATCTCCACCCAAATCATCTTTTTACTTCTCAAAATTTAGGTAATCTAGCATTAGTTCAGTGTAAGGACTGGAATACATGAGAAGGGTAGGTCCTAAAAATTGTTTGTAGAGATTCCTAGAGAAATGGCAGAGCCTCTGCTCTAACTTTTTAATTAAGCCTTATGTATACACAACAAACAGTGGGACTGTGCAAATTTCTTATTGTTTCTTAAAGGTAAATATTTCTTACTGATTTATCAACAAAGATGACCGCTTTTGTATGTAGCATATTTGTTTATTGTCCTCCAATATCAGTATGCTAGGCAATCTGCAGTTTTTCATTGTTCTTTCTGAAGTCAGGCAACCACTTATTTGAAAAATAAAATACAAGGATAATGTGTGATTAAATTTTCAGCATGACTAAATTATCTTCAAGATGTTATGTCGAAATTACAACCAAGCCTCAAAGGCAGGGAAGCAGATTAAATAACCTGTGCAATTTATGTAGCCTATATAAACACACCAAATAATTTATTATTAGTCTAATTAAAAAATTAGCAGTCTTACCAAAATAGTGTTATTAGTCCAGTTACAGTGATACTAACACTTATCATCCAAAACATGCAATTATTACAGCTTTCTCCCAATAATGATAGAATTAAAAGCAATATACGCAAACTTCTCCTGTGCAGTACTTTCTCTGGTGTTAGGTTCACCCTTTCTGTGTATGGTAGCATGAGTCATTATCACACTTTGCCAGGAGCAGTATGGAGTTGATGGTGGGGGGTTCTTCCACCTTGCTTTTGGGTCCCCCTTTAGTTATTTTTACATTTGCTGACATAATTGGCATAATTGGATTGCTTGATTTTTATTTTTTTAATTTTTTTTTTTTTGTTCAGCACTCAATAAATTCCATGTTATAGCCAAGTGGTGAAATATTCAACTCATACTGAAATAGTTACATCTTAAATTTGTTTTCCAGACTAGAAGTCAAAAAACCAATTACTTGATCACCTTCTGTAATCAGTTTGACTTCATATATGGAAAGAAAGGAGGGAAAGGTGATGAGTAAAGGAATACCACTTCTGGATTTACCACTTCTCGGTGTTTACCTTCGGATGAGGGACAGACCTGTTTTACCTCATCCACCTCATCTCTCTGTGTTTTCTGTTTCCAGCCTGTTTGCCTATCTTTACCTAGTTCCTGGTGTCCTGTAACTGACTCTACATAGACAAGAAACCCTTCACTAGCTCTTACTTAATAATTTTGCTGGTGATTACAGAGAAGAAAATTTACCATTCCCTGACTGTTTTATACTTCCATTCCACCTGCATGAAGTATGCAGTTGTAAAGAGTTCTGCATTTTCTGACTTGTTAAATATTCATTGTAAGAGGCTGTATTGGGATAGAAATTATTTTTTTGTTAGTCTGACCACACATTAACCGAACCACAGAATTTTAATTTAAACAGAACATTGAATAAAATGGTAGAGCAGAGAACATGCATCCAAATAAAGAAAAGAATTAGTTTCATGTCCAAAAGTTTAAGAGATGTTAGGTATAAGATTGTTCATTTCTACACTATTTCATCTAGACTTTATATCCTTCTCACCACATAGTTTCTGTAGGAATTGGTGTTCAATGGGTCTGAAAATCTTGTCTTTATTGTTTAAATTCCTGAAATGTCAGATATCTGGGGGGAGAAGAATTGTATAGTTAGGTTCTATATTTTTTCCTAATTTATTAATTATGTTTGTTTTAAGAACACACAAATTATAATTTCTTGTAAAAAACCCCAGTAATACTAAATATAAGAATTCTAGGAAGATCATAGCTTAATCTGGAGTAGTTTATGAGAACAGATCACATAGAATTCTGTCTTTTTCACTTGATATTAAAGGACACATCTATGTATAAATGAAAAATAACATAACTACCCAGACCAGGGAATAAAATCAAACTTTTAAGCAAGAAAGATGCATTTGATCTTATTGTCTGGTCTGGAAAGGTGTATATTTTCTATTAATATATGCACCTATAGACTTTTATTTTCATTTCAAGATTACTTTTATAATTGAAGAAGCCAGGCTGTGCTCCACACATTCAAAAACCATTCTAAAGGACAGAATATATTCAGGATATTCTAATTCCATTTAGTTTGGATAGTAGTCTGACTTTTCTTTTTAACAGCTTTTCCACTTAAAATCTCGTTGTCAGTACTGAACTTCCACAGGTTATTTTTTCCCTTAGTCTATATCCCTTTAAACATTGCTGCACTTACTATAGTAATTTCTTCTCCAACTTCCCCCTGGTATCTACTCCTACCTGTCATTTGCACAGTGTCAGCTATTATTTTCAGCAGATGGATGAAGGCAGATGTTTCCATCAATCCAGATTTTTGCCATTCCAATGTGTTTTCCTGGATATCTTTGTATCGTTTTACCTTTATTTTTGGCTACTGAAATTCACAGTTATCTTTCCTGGTAATCCAGGAGAACACACTGTATTTTCATTGCTGATACAACTATCCTTTTTCTGTTTATACAGGACTGTAGCTGCCTAAAGTTTTCCTTTTGATTGTACATCCATAACCATGTCCAAGCACCATTTTTCTCCAGCTGGAATTATGCTCCAACTCTGTTTATGAAATCCAGCTTTTTGTGTGTGTGAACACAATACAAATAATTTCCCTTGTCATCTTCCTCCCAACCTTTTGTGCATCTCTTCCATTTTATCAACAATGTAGCTGTTAATGTCTTTCATCTTCCTACTCGTCCCCATCGCTGCCCCTCTACATTATCTGCTTTTTGCGCCATCATATCAAATTCAGTATTCTTTCTGCATCTTCAGTACAATTCACCACTGCTTCATTGCTTCACCTTTCTTCTGATATCTTACCCTCTTTTTTTCCTTTTGCATAACATCTTTGTACACTTAGAGATGTTCCGTCTGTGCTCTTTCACAGCACTGCAACCACATCATCCAGATCCCTTTTCATGTTTAGCCTCTGCTATGATGCCTACAAGGCAACAGGCAGTGAATGCTTATTAATTTATAGGACATAGTGTTTAGGCACTTTGTTTAAATGCTACTTTTTTTTTTAACCTTTTTTTTTCCCTCCATGTTTTATGCAGTGCTTCCTTTGTCACACTGTGAGCTTTTGGAGACAGAATCTGGGTTTAAATATATACCCAGAAAAACAAGCAGAATATCACATCTAACAGCAGAACTTTTGAAAAACTTGAATATTATTGATAATAATGGATTTCCTGGCCCACCAACTACTTTGTTGTTCCTGCTGTAAAGTACTGAAATAGATATTTGATGTATTTTATTATTAAGGAAAACAGGCTAACACCATGCAAAACTGACATACAAAATGTTATTTATTCATGTTTTAGTCAATTCAGATTAACCAACACTTCAGTTTACTTTTCACTGTGCTTGTGGAAGTAAGTTCAAGTATATGATCCTAAGGAAAAAGTTTGTATTTTAATTAACAGGGTCCTTTGCTGCCTTCTAACTGCCCACTTTGTGAGATCCATGACAAATTATTGGAGGATCTGGCAGAACTCTGTTCTCAACTCACTTAATGAGAGTTTTAATTCCTGAGCTGCAGTATCACTCTCCTACTACTTCTCTCCAAGAATTGTACTTGTTCCAGACCAAGGAATTTTGAATTCTGTGATCTTAAGTAGGAATTGTAGGTGTTTTCTCCACTTTCACATCTTTCACATGGCGGTACTACCCATAGATTTGCAGGCTTTTGCAATATTAAAGGTATGGATTTGATCCAAGTCTCATGCAAAGAGGTTTTATTTCATCTAGGCTGAGTGAGTTGCAAGATTTAGTTACTGTACTCCAGAAGAAATGTTATTTCCAATTGAAGTAGTCAGCAGCTTGGCTTCAAACCTGCTCTTTCTGTAGCTTAAAGATCTTCCAAGCCAGTATTGTGAATCCTGTCCTAGGCCCCCAGTTCTCGTCATGTATGGCACAGAGAGCTGTCTATCATTCAGATCGCTAACCTTGTTCTTGCACAGTTCTTGTTTATCAGCAATTTGTATAGGATTCCTTATCTACTTGTTCCTTAGAATGCCTTAGTGTTTAAATAATTAAAAAAAAAAAAAAAANAGAGAGAAAAGAAAGCACAACACAGCACATGTCATTATATAGCAATATGTGTGGTACAGGATTAGTTAGGATAGATTGTAGTTTTAGCCAACCTCCTGGCTTCTTGAAAAGTATTTATAGTTCTATCATATGCTTTGCTATTTGTAGTTATCATAAAATATGCTGCTTTAATAGTTTATTTGGCAGAAATAGAACTTACTATATAAGTAGTACTCCCTTGTAGAATTTTCAGCACATTATCAAGAAATAACTTAATCTTTTAAAAAATCATCCTCTCTGTTTAAAGACAGTGTGAATTAACTTCAGATTTTCCTGTGTACCATTTACAGGACCGTCTGAGAACATTAATCTCTGCCCACTTATATACAAGTCAAAGCTTGAAAAAGTTCTGAATGTCAGTATTAGTTGTTTGACTCCCAGATTTTTTTTTTTTTTTAATATGCTCTTATTCAAAATTATACTCTTTTTATCAGAGATTTATAATAAATTTGGTTTGGGATTTAATTGACTTTAATGTACTGTTCAAATTCAATAAAACTATTCCTAGATTGCTGCAGTTGTAAGACAACCAACAGCATAAAATAAATGTTTAGTTTTCCTATTTTAAAATTTTAACAGTTGCTTGTTTGAATTTCTGGTGTTCATAACTGAAATTTAATATAATCTAAGAATGCCCATAAAATATTGATAGTGATGATTTTATTATTATTTTTTAATAATATCTAAGGTAGGTATATTTATGGGTGTAAAGATGAGGGGGGTGTTTTTTCTTAGTGTTGTAGGTAGGGAAAAGAACAAAATAAGTGAGGCAGGGTCACTGTTCGTT
Source organism: Phoebastria nigripes (assembly GCA_035582835.1). Classification (NCBI taxonomy): domain Eukaryota; kingdom Metazoa; phylum Chordata; class Aves; order Procellariiformes; family Diomedeidae; genus Phoebastria; species Phoebastria nigripes. The sequence continues at coordinate 118,332 of JAYKAV010003312.1, read as the reverse complement.
TGGTTTATCTTCTTATATGAGAAAAAGGAAAAGTTATACATGGAATAACAATTCCATGAGAATAATCATAAATATTAAATAATCATAAAGAGGAAATAAAGTGATTCAAAGACAATCACTTGCCACCTACCACAAACAGACTGATGCCCAGTCAGTCTCTGAGCAGTGGCCACCTTGAAAAACAATCCACCTTCCCCCCCCCGACTTCTTCCTCTGCCACCACTTTTTATTGCTGAGCATAATGTTACAGATATGGAATATCCCTTTGGCCAGTTCAGGTCAGCTGTCTTGGCTGTGTCCCCTCCCAACTCCTTGCCCATCCCCACTCTACTTGCTGGGGGACAGAGAGGGGAAAAAAGAGAAAGGCTTGAAGCTGTGCACAGGTCAGCAATAGTCAAAGCATCGGTGTATTATGAGCACTGTTTTAGTCAAAAATCCAAAACACAGCACCATACAAGCTGCTATGAAGAAAGCTAACTCCATCCCAGCCAGTCACGGTACATGAACTTAGCAGTTACTTATTGTAAGAAAGTACTGGAATAGTTCATTCAAGTGTATTTTTGCACTTGAATAAAATCAAATCACAYGAAAATGATAATCTGAGTATTCATTGCCTGGAAAGCATAAAGTAATTTAGGCAGTTTATTTGGAAGATTAGCAGAAGGAATGCCTAAAATGAATTATACTAATAATATTACATCAAAATCATATCTACAGGAAGACGCAAGTATGTTTTAAGACAGAATTCTTCTGTGGTTCTGTTTTAAACACTTTAATATTAATTTTCATGTTTCTGGGGGAGCCCGAAAGTTAAACTGTTCTTCATGGTCATAAGTGCATTAAATGAGCCAAGAAGACTGGACCCTCCTCTGATTAATCTTTTCAATCCTAATAACTTTTTGACCAAGTTATGTTACTGCTGAAAACCCTTGAATTTTTCTCTATAACAGCATAGTTCTAACTCAATGAAACAAGACTCTTCTTATTCCAGCCCCTCTTTAAACTGGATGGGGAATTATTGATGAAGAAAATGTACTGGGCAGTGATTCTTTGAATGGGGAGAGCCTCATTAAGCACATCGTAGTACGTGTCTTACGATTTTCTTTGTTTTACTATTCAGTCTTATTTCATATCAGTCATTACACACTTCAGTAAGTTACTTTCTGGAAGGTTATTGCATTTATCAAACAATTAAGGTCACAGTCACCTTATTTCAGTTTTATGTCTTATAACACCGTTTGTGGCTTATGCTCTAGAATGTAGTGTCTGTCTTCTTATTTTGAATAATGTAATTTTACTGAAACTAGAGTGCTCCTGTCTGTCCAGAGTCTGTCTGCGTTCAGACTGTTGGACTCTGGTAGGTGGGTTGGACTCTGCTGAAGAACTAGAGAATGAGGGCTTAGAAGTGTTATTCAGAAAAGGGGAAGCCCTTATGGACGCAGTAGGCTCTATCGTTAGTTTGTTTCTGAGACTCTGGCAGTTTAAACTTGCTATACAAATTAACTTCCCACTGCTGAAAATAAGCAGAGAAAATATGGTAAGTACCAAAAATTAGTGAACACATTAATTTCTGTGCTTCAGTTCCCTTTCAGTAACATAAGAACAGTATCACTTGATATAATGCCACCGAAAGTATTTTGAAAATTAATTAACAGATGTGAAGAACTGTGTAACTCCAGTAATAAACATGTATGAGAACAGAAGGCAAGAGGGAAACTGACAGTACTGTCTTCGAAGCAGGGTTTTAAGAGAGTACAATAAATGTGGAGCAAAGAAATTAATGAGGTGAAAGCAAAATAGTGAGTAGCTGCCGATGAAGAGTAGTTCCAACCTTGTATGGAATTAGCTGGGATTCAGGAGGGTAAATGTTACGTGTAATTATAGACTTTATCATACACATACATGCAATATGGAACAGATGGAATTTTCCTAGGCAACCTTAATTTCAGCATTTCCAGTTTTCTGGAAGTTTGACTTTGTATTTTTTTCACTTTTTTTTTTTCTTTTTTTTTTTTTCAGTTTTATTGTGACTATTAGTTTGTGCCTGACAGTTACAAACATTCCACAGAAGCAGATAAAACAACATATTGATTTGCCTTTTCAGTTAGAAAATGTGTTTATATCCAAATCAATAAATTGATACCTAATTCTTGTTGAGTATTTATTCACTGACAAAAATATAACATGGTTGTTGTCTTTTCTCAGGTTATTCTTTCCTTTTATGATTTTATATGCTATTACTGTAGCATATATAGGAAAAATAAGATTGCTGAAATTTGGAATTAATGGGTGTTAATGCAGATTGCACATTCAAAAGCAAAGTCTGATTTCTTTATCTAACTTCCTTTTCAAAAATAGGCACCACTATCTCATATTGCACTCTTTGTTAGAAAGCCTACAAATGCCTGAGGTTTTATATGTGAAATGATTTGTATAGACATCTCATATCTTGATCTAAGAAAAATAATATTTTAAAATATAATATCACTTCTTTAAGAAGCATTATTTGATAATTCAGCTGTCATAGTGTACTGATTTTGGCTGGGATAGAGTTAATTTTCTTCGTTGTAGCTGGTATGGGGCTATGTTTTGGATTTGTGCTGGAAACAGTGTTGATAACACAGGGATGTTTTAGGTACTGCTGAGCAGTGCTTAAACAGAGTCACGGCCTTTTCTGCTTCTCACCCCACCCCACCAGCGAGTAGGCTGGGGGTGCACAAGAAGTTGGGAGGGGACACAGTCGGGACAGCTGACCCCAACTGACCAAAGGGATATTCCATACCATATGGCATCATGCTCAGCATATAAAGCTGGGGGGAAGAAGAAGGAAAGGGAGGGACGTTCAGAGTGATGGCGTTTGTCTTCCCAAGTAACCGCTATGCGTGATGGAGCCCTGCTTTCCTGGCGATGGCTGAACACCTGCCTGCCGATGGGAAGTAGTGAAGGAATTCCTTGTTTTGCTTTGCTTGCGTGCGCGGCTTTTGCTTTACCTATTAAACTGTCTTTATCTCAACCCACGAGTTTTCTCAGTTTTACCCTCCTGATTCTCTCCCCCATCCCACTGGGGAGGAGTGAGTGAGCGGCTGTGTGGTGCTTAGTTGCCGGCCGGGGTTAAAACATGACACATAGTTTGAATACAAATAGCACTTTTGCTAACAAAAAGGCAGTTCTTGGCTTTATGTAATCAGTTACAAGTTTTGCTAAACACTATATGGAGTATTACAGAGTCTGTAAATTTCTCTTGGTGCCATATTACTTTAACAAGTATATTCTATATTATAGACAGCCTTAGCAGTAGCTTTTGTTATTCCATATTTTCTCTGCTTTGGAAAGGAGTTGTATTTATTTTCTGGCTCTGGTAGTTTCTGGTTTTGTAGTCATAGGCATCTAGGCTTCTAGTCCTATAACTGACATGTGAAGGCATGATTCCCAACAGTATGTTCTTTGCAAATCTGTCATAGTGTGGAAAGTTATCTATCACTATATCCTTGTTGTGTTTGGGAAATGATACCAGCTGAATTACATTGTATAAAATGTAATTCTTTTGGTTGTCTTAAAGAATTAGCATTTTCACAGTCTTGCTTCGGATGTGGATGCAGTGGTGTCAATCAAATATCTGCCACATTGGCATCATTGTTTGTTTTAGAAAGGGAATAGCTATGGTGGTATAGTGGCTACACTATCTTTAGATAAGTATAACGTTGTTTAATTCAGTGTCCTCTTCCGGCTTCATCTATAGCAGTTGGGAACACTGTTATCCAGCTGTTTACGGCTGCCCAGCAAGTGGAGGTTACTTGTGTCACAATTCAGCCAGCAGAGCAGAAATGTTGGGTGAACAGAAATTCTCACTGTTCTGCTACAGTAGAGTCAGCAATGGCTTCAAAACATTTAATCAGCAATTACGTTAAATTTGCTAATTTTGCACTTAAGTGGATCAAGTTGAATTCCACTGGCTGTACAGTGAAGAATTATCTTCTGTCAGGAATATAGTAACAAGCATCCAGGGATAAAAAGTCTTGAATTTCAATCAGTGTGCGAAATGATCCTGTCTCTTAAGTATCAAGCAGGTTTCATTGTTTTTCCTGTAAGAATGTAGCTGAAGCCTTGTTATGCCACTTTTCTATGCTTATATTTTATTGAACATTGAATCATTTGATTTGCTTGTTTCATCCAGACCTTTACGATGGCCCTTTTCTGATCTCTATTCAGATAAATTAAAACAAACAAACAATCAAAAATAACCCTCAGCATTTTGAAGTTCTTCTTTTCACCAGCAACATGCTCTAGTAGTGATGAGCAACTACGAAAAAAAAAACTTTTTCTTTCTTCCTATAGGATATTTTCCTATGTATTTTAATTGCTGGGAAAAGCAAAAACAGTTGATTCAAGACATAACAATGATAATATTTTTCTAATATTTCACTACATAAAAATAATAGATTGCTTTACCAAATGTTATATATATTTTTAGAGATAATAACATAATTGTTTTACTTAGCAGTTGTAAATCAAGATCTAGTTTCACTTCTACAGTAAAGGAATACTTATGATCTACATTTGTATGCTTGCATTAGGTCCAGCCAAGGAATAATGTATAGAGTTCACCATCAGGCTGTGCAGTTAAATACCTCAATCCTGGGTGAAGCTTTGCCTATAAATCCCCCCATCTAGCTCCTGTCCAAGATGATCAGGAGAGCTGGGGACAGGGGGACAGCACTGATTATTTTTAGATATTAGGCCAGCTACTGTGTTCTTTTTACCTTGTTCTGGATAAGGTTATTTCCTAAAGTGAATATATATATATATATTGTTGATTGTAGGATGGAATGGGAAATTTGAGAGTCACTAGAAAAGGAATACGACTTGAAGGAATATCTGAATTTCTACTTCCACTATACGTGAAAGAAATCCATTCCCGAAAGGTAGGTGTGTTTCATCTTTTTTTCTTAATTTACAGCTAATATAAATTAATCTCTTCAGTCTCAAACTACAAAGTTTAATTCTTACACCTCCTAAATTAGCAATCAGTAGAGGTTTGCTTTGAGCATACTTTAACAGTGAAAGCTTCCTTCATGTCAAAAATGATTTTTTTTTTTTTCCCCTGAAACCTTGCTTGCCTCTTAAAAGAAATGTCTTATCCTAAAGAAAAGAGATTCAAAGCATGTATATTTTATACTTCAAATGACCTCGGCATTGGGAATGGAACATTTTGACTCTTCATTTAATGTGAACTCCAGAAAAACAAAATGCAGTAAAATAAACAATGGGTTTGTATATGCTTAAGTTCTTCTGGTATTATTAGCTAGTGTGATTTCTTTCTTTTTTTTTTCTTTCTTTCTTTCTTTTTTTTTTTTTTTTTTTTTTAGGTTTTTTTTTTTTTTTTTTTTTTTTTTTTTTTTTTTTTTTTTTTTTTCTCATTAGGTACAGGCAATCTTGCTAAACTGCATAATGTCTCTAGGATTTAATTTTTCAAAGCAAACCATTTTCAATGTTACTTAAATGTAATTGTTTTATCATTTAGCAGCAGACTGTTACAGAGGAAAAAAGAAAATAAAGAAAATGTATTCAGAAATTCAGTGTAGCTCATTTTAACTCATTTGTTTTGATTCAGTCATGCTGTTTATAACATTGTCAAGGAATTAAAAAAATAATAATTTTGAAATACTAGAAATCTCTTAAGTTCTTTTTACCATGCAAGTGATGACCTATGATCAGAGAGGAATGTTACAATGGTTTTCAGTCAATCATCAGCAAAGAGTTTTAATATGCGTACTGCAAAAGTTGACAGGAATGAAAAGTATGTTTACCCTAAATGCCTTTGTGGAAAATTCTGTCTGTTGAAATCTGTCTTCAGTGTATATATAAAAAGGCTCAAATACCTTAATAAATGAAATCCTGACAGTTTCCCATTTCTCTTAATTAGTTCACTCGTGTGTTAATAGATGTGCGAGATGAACAGGTAATCTCTTTGTCTTCTTTTCGGCAAAACTAAGACCTTTTTGATGTTTAACAGAGTAGCAATATTGTCCTAGGTAATGAAAAATTCTACAATATTTAAGTAACAGTATATTCCCCAACAGTGTTGAATTTTGATCACTTTATTGAACAGATATTCATTTACTTTTCAACTCGCCATATGTATAATGTTACAAAATCTTGTTCGTAATGTTTCTTTTATAATAGTAGCTAAAAATATTAATAACTAGCTAAGATAAATCTATAATCAAACATTTGGTAATGAATTATTTCTAAATAAATGCAAATACCATAGCTTTGATATTGATAAGAATTTTGAGGGGAGGTGAAACAATGGAACAGTCAACACGTAAGTACATAAATGACCATTTAAGTACCAAACACTGTTCCCAAGAGTAAATCAGTAAGATCAGATTCTGCCTTCTAAAATTGGAAAGGCACCTACAAAAGGGAACTTTGGCTGTGGGTTTATTTTCTCCTAGATCGCCTTGCCATGGAAAGGTGTGAGCACCTCTAAAGTAGTTTCTGTAATCTTCTAATATTTTCTTTAAAATTTTGAAACTATAGAATTTGTGAAATTAACTAGGGTACTTTGTCTTTTATCTATACCTAAATAGAAAAAATATTTTAAGGGTTCTGTTAGACCTTAATATCTAGTACAACAAATCCATTTAAAATCATGCCTAAAGCATGAACCTCTTTAGTACGAATATTCCACTATGTAGACTTTATGAAATAGGCGTAAAATTTCCAGGCTGTATAACCTTTCAGGGAGCATACTTTTTCTTAGAGGTTGCAGAACATTAGTCATGGTTTGTGCATTTTTCCCAGTTCCTTTCTGTGGGTGGATTGTGTCTATTATTGTTCCATGTCCTGTTACTGTATTTGAGAGTTATGATTTGGGACATTTCCTTGCACAGGGCTTCATATTGCAGAACATTGGTTCTGTTAAAGTAAACGTAGAACATTTTTTTTCAAGTGAGACTAATGAGAGATTCAAGTAGGGTCCTAATTTCACACAGAGCTGCTAACCAATCTGAGAAAAAAATGCACACAAATGTAACTACTGTAAAGGAACAGGATGCAAAGTCTACCAGCAACCTACCCAAGGTCACACTGGTCCTGTGAGGCTCATGAAAAACAGATAGACTTGTCAGTAAATGCCCTCAAACCAGCAGAAGAAAAGAGAGGGAGTTGATCATTAGCTGGACAAAGTATCTCAACTAAAATATTTTTTGGTGTTGCAGGTCTACTTATATCTATTAACATTAAAACACTTGTTACCTAGCTAAAAAAGTGGTATGTGTGTAGACTTGGTTCTCATCTTGCAGCACTTGTGAACTAGGTGCACGTTCCAGTCTTTTGCCAACTTGCTCAGTAGTTGTTGTGCTAAAGTTTCAGTAACTTCTGGTGTATGCAAATGTGAATGTCATGAGGGAATGATGAAAAAAATCTCTGGAGCTGTATTAAGCTTTACAGTAGGGATTTGTGATGTCTCTTCATGGTGTTTCCCCAGGCATGTGGCATCTGCATGTGACATTAGCTGTTTTGTCACTTACAGAATTGACCTTGGTGCTGTAGAAATCTGAGAGTGAGCAGGTTTTCTGAGCTCTCATTATAGTCAGTAGAGGCCTAGTCAATACAGACTGTGGATTCTGAAGAGCTATCCTGCTCACCAGCCGTTAGTGTTTCCTTTGGGTGATACAGAGGGGAATGCTTTCCCCCGCCTTTTCCATGGAAGCAGTAATGATTTCAGTTTGATGCATACGGGAGTGAAAATGTACCGTGGAATCAAAAACTCATTTGAAGCTGATGTCTCTGCAGCCTTTTACATGTGTATGTTGCTTATTTATTTTCTGAAAGGAGAGTTTGCTCTTTAAGCAAATTTACTTATTCCCCTCTAAAAGAACACAGACATTAAAGTGACATTCGATTAACTCTTAAGGTGTTTAATCATTAAGGTGATTAATCATTTGATTAACTCTTGAGGTGACTTGTAACATAGTCAATAATAACTTTGTGGAATGGCTGTATTTCATCTGCACTGGCGACATGGTTTGTAGAATGGCCACTGGGGGACCTCCATGTAGGGCTCTCAGCCCTGCAGGTCAGGGTGTCACTGCTTTCCTATTACTCAGCACAAAGCAGAATTAGGTGGGAAGACCAATGGTATTAACATCAGGGTACAGCAGCAGGTGTGCTATGTTATGGCTAAGAGGCATGAGCAGAGTTTTATGAATATGCTGGAGCTATCTTTTAGTTATCTAGATCTGGAGCTGATAAAATGTGTTCATTGATAGCGTAGGGTTCACCTCGGATTCTGAGAATGAACTACTTCTGATAAGAGTCCCAGGCAGCCTGTTGAGTAGCTAGACTGAACTGAGCTCTCTGCTGCTGCAATTTAGATGTGAAGGGTGGCTAGGTTTGCTAGTGTAAAGCTCACATATACATACAGGTGGTGAAATCACCACTTTTGCCTGCAGCATATCTGGATCCCCAAATAAGATAACTTAGGCAGGGTTAAATGCAGACCTTAAACTGCCTTTATCAGAAGAGATGTATTGAACTTTGTATATAGGTTGAAAAATTGCCTTTTATCTTATGATTTTTTAATTAAAACCCTGAATATTAAAAGTAAAATACTTTCAGTTAAGTCAGTTGGAGAACAAATATGCATGAATTCTTAAAAACAAAACTTCTAGTGATATTTTCTCCTGCCAGTATACAATTTTCTATCGAAAAGTAGTAATGAAAAATCCAGGTCTTGGGTAAACTGAACATTCATTCATGTTTTGTGTGTAGAAGTTGTGTAAATGAGAAGGCTGCTCACAGGGTGCCGTTTCCCTAACCCTGCTCCTCTTACTTTGCCCTTTCTACTCAACTCAGTTAGTGGTGTCCACAGAACCACGTGTTCCTACCCAAAATCTCATGTTTACACACAAAAAAGATACTTCTGTATTTTTATCAAATGACTTAACTGCATGTCAGAACTTGATGATACAACAGTACCTGAGCAGATAAGGGCTCATTTGATCCTGAATTGACATCTTTATATCCCTGAAACAAGGGTACACATACTCTATGAATTGAATTTTACTGAGAATTTCATTTTGACTATGGCTGGTCTAGTTGTATACTTTTGATCAAATTACTAGTCTGAAACCAGTAAATTTAATATAGGCAATGTTATGTTTTCCATGTTTATATCATTTGCATTGATATGATGCAAAGAAACAATGCAAACTACATTCTTTGTAGTGTATTATTAATGAGATGTATGAAATCAAATAACACATAATGCAATAACCTGAATTATTACAATATTTCAGTTCTTTTGAATTAAATTTCTTCATCATCCTACTACTGCATCCATACTACTGCATTTGTGAATGGAAACAATCAAGGTACAGTTTTATTAGTTTTTTATATAACAATAAAAGCAGTTCATGGTGCTTTCTTGGGAATGTATTCTTGGCTTTATTGATCTTTTTCATTCACACATACAGTACTTACGTGTTGAAGAAAATCAAGTTTTCTCTTTGTTAAATTGTTTCCATTGCAGATAAAATAAGTAACTCATTGTCCCTTAAACTAGGGAGGGATTGCTTTGTTTTTTCTGTACAATTAACAAGGTTAAAAGTGTATTCTCTGAACTTAGAGAGCATGTGTTTTCAAGAGATATCCTTAGAGAACACAGAATTTAATGATTTAGTTAAAAGTAATTAGAAAAAGGTCTAGAAAACAAGAAACACTGAGTACATATAAACTTCTAACCGAACACATGAAACTCTGAAAACTTTCTGTATATCTTGTATTTTTAAACATGTGATTGAGAACTAAGAAATTGTAGTAGGTAGGTTTCAAAGCAGAACTTCTTTCAGGTATTCCTTCTCTCCAGATTTTCACTCTGGAGACTGAATATCCTTATAAATCTTTAGAGAGCTTTATTTTATTTTGTTTTCTTTCCAAACCTGAATCAATCTTGACAAAAGCAATTCTACACTATATTTCTTTCTTCACTGTCTCTCTAAGTGTGTATAATCATTAACATAGAATTAAATTTTGTCAATTCCAGCCAGCACATTGCACATATTTAAGTTTGTGTTTGGGCCTTAGATGCCTTTGTAAGAATCCCAAATTCTTTTTCTGAGAGAATGCTTTTGTTGAGCTTCTCTCTCCAACAGGGTTATAAAGCAGCAGCATAAGAGATCACATCAAAAGCCTTTCTGAAGTTGAGGAAGGACATCCACTGCTCTTGTCCATTGAGCCAGTCTTCTCATTATACAAGGCCACCGAATCAGGTGCTGCTTGCCCTTACTAAACTCATTCTCTTTTTTTTCCAATTGTCTTCTTTTCCTTCATCTGCTTTGAAGTGATTTTCAGGGGGATCTCCTCCATAATCTTCCTAGGAACTGAAGTGAGACTGACTGGGCTGTAGTTTTCAAAGTCTTCCCTCCTTGAAAGATGTTCATAGTCTCTTGTAAGGTTCTGCAAGTATGTTGTATTTGTTGATTTTGGGGTTGGGGAGGAGGAACGTGTTCCCCAACCCTCCCCTGAAACATATTCTTCTAAAAATTCAAGGCCAAGTTGTTTGCTATATCCACTCTCTTTTCTGCTCCGTAAGATACCCCATTGCCATGCAGTAAAACTAGTTTGAGAGTCCTGCAGTCCCACCACTACTGAGGTGTATAGGTATCAGAGAAACTCCAATTAGGAGATGTCATTGCTCACCTTTTTTGTACTATAACAAAAATCACAAAGGCATCTAAGAATCTGCCACCTTTATTGCTCATTGTGAAGTGCAATGCTTGTTTCTGCAGCTACATGTCACAATCCTCTCAGATAAAATCTGAAATGCTCCCCAGTTCATTTTTCTGATACGTACTCTTCAGCCTTGCCCTTGGGATCACTCACCTGTCACTGAGAATAAAGTCATTATTATGGCATAAAGGACTCCTCAAGTCATTATGGCTCTCAACATGATGTAGTTCTAATGTACTGAAAGCCCAGTGTCAGTTTATTGGCTATGAACAAGATATAAGGTTTTCTTAATCACAAGCTTTGCCAAGGGACAAGTCACTTATATTAGTTGGTGGTCTCTGTAGGGACTGCCACTCTGAAATTGAGTTGGCTGTACTCGCTCTTCACTGACAGCTGATAAGAACTTTCATGATTCGTGATTTTGTCCTTGATTTGCTATACTTCACTGAAACCGGTCTGGGGGTCATCCAATTGTACAACTTTATCTTTGGAACACATCATTTTTCATGTCAACCTGTACTCCTCTTATTATTACTGTGACTTGTTGTTCAGTCAAGGAGGATCTCTGCTTGTTATACTGAAAATTCTGAGTTAATATTACCGAAGCTTTTTACTTTGGTTGACTACAGCTCATGAATAAAGTCATGAGTGGCCTATATCCACCCAATTTTACACCAGCCTGAGGAACTGAATTTGATTTGGGAACACTTCTTCAGAAGGATGTGGGAAAATTAATGAAGTGGCAACTGTTTTTCTGGGGTTTGTTGTTGTTTTCAGTATCAATTGCATTTTCAGTTTTCCAAGTACTTCATTCATGTAATACATCGGTGTTCCACTGGGCCAAATTTCAGTGAAACCATGTGATATTTCAGTTTGATGTTCATCATGTCTTGTGTCTGATCTTAATATTCATTCAAAATTAATTTTGTATGAGCTGTTTTGACTGTATGGGCATCTTAAGCTGAGGAATGACTTTTTTTTTTTCTTTTCCCCTGAACAACTTTAAAATAATGTAGTTGTAACTTACAGAGGCTAAGGAATTACTTAAAGAAATGCTGTATGTTTACAGTGAAGAAAAATTGTTTTTAATATTTCCATAGAAAATCTGATCCAAAGCAGGAATGTAAAAGCAGATGACTTGCAAGAGACTTGAAAAGGAGAAAAATCTATGTCTTCCTTTATCTCTTCATGCAGGAACTTACTCATGTTTCTTCATGGAGAACAATATTTATCCTTTGCATCCCATTTTATAAACTTAAGGTAGACCTTACTTTTTGCTCCTCTGTTAGAAACCTTAGAACTATGGATGCACAGATAAAAATGAGGGTGAAAAAATGGAAGTTGTTGGAGGTTGGTGGAATATCCATGTAAGCCATTAAGCACAAAGTACATAACATAATTTTATCTCCCCAAAATATGGCTAGTCTGTTAGCCCTGGGTTGAGGGCTGCTGAGATCATTTGAAATTACTTTCTACCAAGTCGGGCTGTGCAATGCCCTCACTTGTAGGCCTTTGGTAGGCAAAGACGAATTTTCCCAAAAAACATTGTAAACAGTGTGTTTGTTAAGTTAGGAGGAGATCCACTTCATATCGAAAGACTCAGTGTATTAACAACAAAGAATATTCATGTAATAAAATTAGTCATCTAATGCTGTTGGGAGTTGTCAGCATGGATTTCTGAAGGAGAGATCATGACTGACCAACCTGACAGCCTTCCACAACAAAGCGTCTAGCTTGGTGGATGAGGACAGCTAATATTGTTAATCTTGCCTTTAGCAACGCTTTTGACCCAATCTCCCATCATATACTCTGAGACAAACTGAAGATGTACATGCTAAAAGGACAGTGAGGTGGGCTGAAAGCTGACTAAACTGCTGGGCTCAAAGAGTTGTGACCAGTGGCACGAAGCTCAGCTGGAGGCCAGTCAGTAGTGGTACACTCAGTCAGTACTGAGGCCAATGTTGTTTAATTTCTTCATTAATGACCTGGAACTGCACAGTGCAAGTTTGCATATGATACAAAACTAGGAGGAGGAGTGTACAAACAAGTAATTTCTAGAAGCAAAAGAGAACAAGAAAAATAATGAAAGCATTGCTGTTTTAACTGTTCAGATTTGTAATTATTTCCAACTCATTAATAATAACAGCACACTTTTTTCTTTTCCTGTTTCATATCAGATGAATCTCGAAAGTATTGGGGGTAATAATCAAATCAGAACTTCAAAGATAACACTTTGAAAATGAATATAAGAAAGATTCTTAAGGTATTGATTCTGAAACAGAAATTGGTGTCCTAAAGTTTGAATGTGTAATTTCCAGAAGTGCAAGCTGACTTACAAAATTAGTTTTACCCATTAGATATAGAAAAATTTATTTCTTACCTTGAAATGAAACAGAATTATTACAGTCCACTTTTACTTGGTCAGCTTTGCTTTCAGGATACTTTGTGTCTTGTATGGTGTTTCTCACTTTAAAAAACATTTGTAATCAAATTATATAAAGCAGATAAACAATTCGTAATCTGCAAAAATAAATACCAACAAAATTCAAACCCAAAATCTGCTTGTTACTCTAAAGGAGATGTGAGTGGTCAAATAAAAGTTCTGAAGCAATTTTTATTTTAAGGATATCTGTGGTAAAGTTATAGAAGCTTACTTCCAGAGTTTGATAAGACAGTTTAGAAAAAATAGTTCTTCTACCTGTTTATGTAATTTATCAGACCTGTATTGCATTGGACTGAGGGTTGGGGTTTTTTTTCCTATTATTGTTCTCAGCATTTCTGTATTCTATCAGGAAGAAAAAATTTCTAAGCAAGGAAAAAAATTGCATTCTAATTGTTGAGAAATACCATATTTTTTGGGACACTGCACAGAATTTAGTGTCTTACATGGTAATAGAGAAAATTAATGAATATTCCAAAGTTTAAGATGAAAAAAAAGGAATGAATCTTACCTTTACTACCTGGAGTGAAATTCACAGGATAAGATATAGTGTAATCATCACATCTATTTTGACAATCCCTGATTAGGACACCATTCCTCTCTTAAAGGGACAAATTGCTTGTTCCTTCGCATCTTCTGATAGCTGACTACCGCAAGCAAATATCTTAAGGATTGCATTTATAATACTGTCCATCTCCTGTTTGAAATGAGCTTTGTATTTTCTTGCTATTCAGTAAGAACTAAGTTGGATTTTACTGCTTCATAATCAATAACATTCATTCATTTTTCATTTTTTTTGTATATGAACACACATATATAACTTGCATATTTATGCACAACACTTCAAAATTACTGGTCAGTCTTAAGAATTGGAGCCTTTTATTCCAGATAGCAAGCATGCTTTTTGAGTTTACAGTATACAGCCTTTGTTGTCATAAGAAATATATCATGCTATAAACCTTTAGTTTCAGAAACAACTTGTCATCAGCAATGAAATTTTCTGCTTTGAAAATGCCTTTACAGAGTATTTTTTGTTTATTTTTTACTATTCCCTGAAGGAGTTTCCCATCCATCTAGTACTGTGACTTAAACTTCAATCTCCTTTATGTAATTCTGAAATTCCTCCCTCAATGACTTTAAAATTTCTTTTTTTTTTTTTCTGCTGCCAGATCAATTTCTCAAGAAACCTGATGAACTTCCATCAGTTTTAGGAAGCAATGTGGCTGCAACATTACCTGTAATGAGGAAGTATCAAGTTGAAATAAGATAGAGAAGGTAAATAGATACAAGAAGTGCTACAAGCATTTTAATAAAGTAGTATGAATTACTAAAATATTTGTAGGCACAACAAGTAATGTATTTTAGAATAGAAACTATCCTTTTCCTTTTTCCTTTTTTTAGGCAGTGCAAGAAACATATCAGTTATATTTTTTGCTTATAGATCTTCAATATGTGGCTAATTCAATCCCTCCTTAAAAAAGGCAGGTGGAGTAATCATCCTCCTTTTTAGAGGCAAAATAAATAAATACCACACTTCATCATCTTATGGATTACGCTCTTGAATCTTTGCTAACATTTTTACTCCAAAGCAGTTTCAAATTTATTATTTGAAGAAATAAGATGGAAACATTGATTATTCCATAACAAGGACCATGTTTTGACACTGGCCTGCATCCAAGAGTGATAAGGAACACTAACATTAGTTGAAAGCCTTGCCAACTTGAAGAGCATCCTCATGAAATAATTGCACAACGCAAAACAATTGAAATTATTTTCATTACCAAGTGTATGATCAATGATTTCTTTGAACTCATTTTATTAAAAGAAATTAAAATTTCAAATAAAAAGTTACCTGAAAATTGTAGCTTCTCGTCTGTAACAAGTAACCTGAAATACCATACATTCTACAGATAAAATAAAAATAGATCAGAGTTCCACCAAATTCATGTATTCTATGCTTTCTTCCTGTTTCTAACTTTGGATATAATTATGCTGTCCTTTCTCAAGTGCAATTTCCTGTGGGTTTTGTAGAAAAGTATTAAAATTTTCCATATTCCAATTTTTCCATTGAACATTTCTTTGGAATGTGAAACATTATTTTCCCATTAAGAATCTTCTCCCTTTATGTGAAGTTAAGGAAATGAGAAACTGACAGAAGACAATAAAAGTTTATTTTTTCAAACTTCTGGTTTTTGACATCAACATACCCTGCTGATTTGCAGGTGACCAAAAGGTTCAATTGTACCCATTTGTTACATCATAAGATATTATCAAAAACTGTTTCAAAAAAACTCTATGGTCTGCTTGAAAGTTTCCAGAACTTCCTCTATGTAAGGATCTGTCCAACTAAATTCCAGTTAATATCTTTATGGGTTACCTCTTCTTGCCAAATTAATACATGACATAAATTAGTTCTTCAAGAGAATCAAAGACCCAGTGTCTCATCTTCTTGAAAAAAATAGTTCCTAATTTTTTAAAGTGCTGACCAAGTTGATTTATCTTTTGTTGTTGGTGATTTTGTAACTCTTCTTTGTTGTAGCTATGCAATGCTACCTACTTAACATCTTGAGTAAACAACACTCTGTGGAGTCCTATTTGTATTAACCTTGGGCCTACTTCTGCTCTAGAAATGTAAGCGTACTGGTGTCTATGCTACATTTTAAAACTCAGGTACAGCAGCAATATGCACTCTAGCCTGTAGACACATGAACTGTTTCTATATCAAGTTAGATTTCAAAAGCTCGGTGTTGATCAGACTCTGCTGATTTGCTATGAGGTTTTCTTTTAAAAGTTTAGAATTAAACTTCAAGAAAATTTTTAAGGTGGTAACTAAGTGTGTAAGTTTTTCAAGGATAAATCTCCAAGCTATATAAAGATCTCAAATTAAAAAAAGGAAAACCATAAAACAGTAAACTAGTGCATTGCTGTGCGAGGTATTATTTGTGTTTCATAGACACAAACTAAGGGTAAGATTTATTTTTGTTTCTTAGAAATTCAGTTGGAAATAAACACTTGCAAGAACTTCAGACTATAGATGTTGGAATTCATGGGTGGGACTGGGATAAAGAAAACTCACAAGGAAAGCAGAAGTCTTATAATGGGAGCAGCTGAACAAGTTAGCATCCTGTACTGGAATTGGTAATTATGGTTTCAGCATTATGATTGTACAACAAACATATGGGGATTTACAGTTGGGTCTTCGGCTTCAGCCAGAGGCTCATTTGTATCTTTAGCTGAATTTCAGATCAGTTGTTCTGCAAAGAAAGTAACTGTAGTTCACAAAGTTTGTTAATTTAGGGTGGCAATCTGTCATGCACAATTCTGCAACAGCTACTACAGTGTATGCTCTTGCTGAAGTCTTTGCAAGTCTAAGTGGTAATTGCAGAAGCATGGGTGTAGGTTGGTGATGGTGAATTTTCTTTTGGTCTGGAGCCTAAGTAATTTTTAAAAATACAGTTATTGCTCATAATTCTCGTTAGTAAAAGTGAAATCTGTGTTGATACTAAACTTGGCACTCCAATAGTGATTTACATGAAAGATGCCACAATCATTTTTAGTAGAAAGGAAGATTGAAGTTTACACTAAGAGTATAGAATGGCTAGAAAGATAATTTTTTTCTCTTGCTAGATCAATATATAAATACAAAGTTTGGGCAAAGTTTATTTTTGTCTCTGAGTTTCTCTATTGGTATCCACCAGATCAGAAACTTCCTATAAATCTGTGGTGTCTCTTTCTGAGTAAACTTCAAAATCCCAGAAGGAAAGTGCTTCCTACCTGTGTTGTTATTTTAATAAAGTGTAGGCATTTTGGAATGTCAATTAACTCTCCTGACAAGCTGAGCCAAAACGCTGGCACAGAAAATGCAGAAAGTGGATCAGCTTTTTGCAGGAGCAACTACTGTACATTCTACAAGCAGAAAATTTGTTTTTAAAAATATTTTAGTAAAAATATCATTATGACTATTTAGGTCTGGGATATTACAGCATGTTCTTTTAAGATGCAGGTGCTGCTTCTCTTATAAGATACTCCACTAGCATGCAGTAGTTTTTTTGAGTGGTTCATATTGAATAGTATACTAATTTTTGGAGTATCTTCATTGATTGTTCAGCATGAATAAGGGCAACATAATTTTCTTCTTACAAAAGTGAGGAAAATTATATGTTAGCGTATGAATTGGTAGAACTCCTATACTGCACAGATAGGGTGCTGGGATTACCTGAAAGCAGCTGATGCAAGAATGAAGTGGTGCTTCTTTATCTTCTATTAAATGGTGGTGATTGAATACTTGGGAAAAATTCAGGTAAGTATGTGGAAAAAAGACAGGTATGTTGGGGGAAAAAAAAAATAGTGTTTCTACTTAGCTGTGGCACTTACTGTTCCTTTTTCTTTCCTCAAAGTTTTTCTCCCATTAGTTGAAAAAGAATAGCTTGAAATGCTTCAAAAGTTTTCACATACAAAACACAGAAAGTTGATATGAATATCTGAAATATTGTCAGTATGAGTATGTGCAAGAGGCCATGTTTTTATTCTCCCAATTAAAGACTACATTTTTTCTTAACTTCATACTTTGGTCTTAGCATTTTAAGGCATTTGTCAATTTCTCTTCACAGAGTCAGAGGAGCATTGAGAAAACTGTTCCGAGCTACAAATAGAGTTGGTGTTAGGATTTGTGTATTTCTGGCTATTTGTTCTGTACCTTTCTAAGGTTTGCAGTTGTTTATTGGTCTGGGTTTTTACCTGTGGATTTCAGCAATTTGGTGTAATTGCCAACCAAAATATTGGAAGAGGCACCTGGTGAGCATGGCACAGATGCTTTATGTGTGAATTCAAGTAGTAGACATCAGTATCTAATGAGGCATTCTACAAAGAACGCTTTGTTGCATGTGTGTATTTCTGTAAGAGTAACAGGCATAAATCTGTATTTGACCTTGAGTTTAGCGCTCAGAAGATGGTATCTATGTACATCCATATTACTCAATCTCTCCACCCAGTTTTCAGTTCAGGGACTCTGTATTTTGCACATGTCCCTATCTCTTAGTGCAATGAGAACCAGGTGAGCACCAACCACCTCCTTATCTCCCATGTATCTCAGTTTCTACATAGGAACCACCTAAGGACATACAGACTACAGATATCTGGTATGCATGACAGTTGGGCCAGCATCACAAGGTGTGCCGCATAATTGAAAAGGAGTTGTAGATGCATCCAGCATAATACAGTCTTGCTGCTAAATTCCCTTCCATTGAATAAACCAAGTTCAAACTTAGAACATAGCAAGTAGAGTAAATAAACATAAATCAAGCCTTAACTGTGGATGAGTCCAAGCTAGAATCTAACACATGCCTCAACTTTAGCCTGAAAAGACCCTCCTGCCCAGGCAAAAGAGTCCATAGCCCTTCAGTTCTCCTAACACAGTAATGAAATTATCCTTTATGAGGTACATAGAGACACTTGCTTCAGACCGTCTGAGATTACCAATTCCTTCCATGTGGATTTCTGTGTGAAATGATGAGACACATTTAATTGTACACTTGGGTCAAATTCCACTTCATGTACAAAAAGTTTGCTATTGCATCACTTATACCTTAAAGCAAACTACTCTTAGATCAAATAACTAAAAATACTAAGTATATGAACGTTTCCCTTAATTGTATGAAGGTCAATAGACACTTCTACCACTATTTTGATGTTCTGCAGATTTGTGATTTTTAATAGTTTTGCTATAGTAGTTTAATAATAATTTTAAAATTAAAACAAACATTTTAATGACTTTTAAATTTATTTCTTTTTAATAGACCAATGTCATGGTTTAACCCCAGCCAGCAACTAAGCACCACACAGCCGCTTGCTCACTCCCCCGCAGTGGGATGGGGGAGAGAATTGGAAGGGTAAAAGTGAGAAAACTCGTGGGTTGAGATTAAAGACAGTTTAATAGGTAAAGCAAAAACCATGCACGCAAGCAAAGCAAAACAAGGAATTCATTCACTACTTCCCATTGGCAGACAGGTGTTCAGCCATCACCAGGAAAGCAGGGCTCCATCACGCGTAACGGTTACTTGGGAAGACAAACACCATCACTCCGAACGTCCCCTCCTTCCTTCTTCTTCCCCCAGCTTTATATACTGAGCATGACGTCATATGGCATGGAATACCCCACTGGCCAGTTGGGTTAGCTGTCCTGGCTATGCTCCCTCCCAGCTTCTTGTGCACCTGGCAGAGCATGGGAAGCTGAAAAGTCCTTGACTAGTAGACTACTTAGCAACAACTAAAAACATTAGTGTGTTATCAACATTATTCTCATCCTAAATCCAAAACATAGCACTATACCAACTACTAAGAAGAAAATTAACTCTATCCCAGCTGAAACCAGGACAACCAATTTAACGTTTGTTCTTGAAGATAAATTGCAAGTGAATGACTCACTTCCCAGTAGTTGGGCATAGTTGGGCATCAGAATTTCATCTTCATCTTGCAGTCCTTTTCAAATGTGATTCTAGCTCTTTAAAACAGAATCTCCTCTGATCCATAACATCACATTTAGCATTTTAGTTTCATCAAGAGTATGCTTCTGAAGTGCCTCTCCTGATCCTCTCCAAATACTGTCCTTTGGTACGTGTTATAGCATGGTCTTGCAGCATGCAAACTGGATTCCTTTTCTGCAAAACTAAGCTGGAATATGCTGAAGTATAACCTCAAAACCACAAATAGTATTAATGTTAGGTCCTCAGCACTGCAAGTTTCATTGTAAAAGTCTGTTCTAATTGGATCATGTTGTAGGTATAACCAATTTCTCATTTCTACTAATCAAGCTGTTCCCCGACTTTTGCTTCCCTTCCTTAAAATGAAGCCAAGGGCCCTGCTAGTTTGTCAGCCCACCTGGAGGTTTAAGCAGAAGGCTTAATTAATGTCTTAATTAATTAATGTGACCTGGAAAATGCACTCTTTCACAGACACTTTGGATAGATCTCTATGATTAAAATAAAGTAAAACTGATAAATCTCTGAAGACTGAAATTTCCAAACCAGAAATGTAACTGAGGAATCATTATCCTAAGAATAAATAAGAAATAAGAAGCCTTTTTTTTTTTTTTTTTTTTTTTTTTTTTAGTTTTGACCTCTAAAAGTTCATTAGTTTCTTAAAGCTCTTAATTATATCAGACTTTGAATATCTGTTCTTCTTGCTTGTAATCCTATTTTGCTTTCCTCTACAGATAAGAATCTATAAGTAAATTCCAGTGGGCAGGGAAACTCTGTAGAATTAGAATCCACAGTTCTCTGTATGCATATAGTTTTTGACAAATTTTCACAGAGATACCTTTCCTTCGCAGTTCACCTTTTCCTTACTAAAGGATTTAATCCTTTTTTGTTTGTTTTCTTTTTTTATTCAGCCTCTTTTGAATCTTCAGGTATCTAGTGTATGTTTAAGAAGCGTGTTTTAGAATATATTTTACAAATCATTCAAAGGTCTCAGGATCATAATGTCTTGAGAATTTTTTTTTTTTTTTATTTTCACTGTACTCATGAGATAACCCTTTTGATTCATTTAATTTTTGGTGGTGAATCCTCTTTTTTGATGAACATAGTGGTTTTATTTGAGTAAACTTATTTTTACATGGCTCCTCCTAAACAGTAGGCCTTACATGTGCTATATGTGCTTACTTATGTGTGCTAGACCTCTAGTTTAGCAAGCTTTAATCAATCTTCTTTCAGTATCTTGGAAGAATCTTTGGTAATTCAATGTTTTACTTCTTTGTTTTGTTTTTTAACAAACAGAAATACCATTCTAAACTGCATGTGATTTTGTCATAAATTGTGAATAAAAATGCGTTAATAAAAAATAAATCATTATTGTACAAATCTGGGAAACTCAACAAGTATCTGCCTAACCTTTTGGGTGTTTTGGTCTTTCACCTTCAGGCAAGAATGAAAGGTAAGGTTGCTAAGACACTTTGACAGTAAACAAATTTGCCTTATTTAGACTGAGATACGGCTTTAAAGGTAAAAGGTCGCTCCGAAGAATATCTTATCCCCCAGCGCCTTCATGTTTCATACTACTTTTGAGACCAGAGGGTACCATTTCTAGAAGTTATGTGAATGCTTAGAATTTAGACTTTTATTATCTTTATGTCATTTGTTTTTGTACTACGATGGGTACAAAGGTTAGGAGAAGCAGAAACAGGATCATTTTTTATTTCTAAAGGTCAATAGCTTTTTCCAAGATTTCGGACAAGACGGCCTCTGCGCCTCAATTTCTTGTCTGCAAAACAGGGATAATAGCACTTTCCTATCTCACAGAAGGTTATATGGCTAGATACTTTAAAAGATTGTGTGTGCTGTTAGACAATGTAAGCAAACAAGAACATTAGGACATGGTGGTATTAACACACAGTACAGAAGTATTGTATTTTTATGGAGTATTCTATATCAAGCATACTGAGATCATCTATTAATGTTCAGTGCCCTCAGTTACTATTACAATTATTATTTTGTTTCCTTGTCTTGAAGATCAAGCTTATAGGCATTGTTCTAAGCTCATCCTTCTCTTATAATTTATTTCCTGTGTGTTTTGAGACTGATGAGCTGTAAATTGCTCATGAGATGTGATCCTTTTTCTAATCAGAAGCTATAAAGAGTAAAGCCTGGCATTATTTTATCGCTTTACTAAACAGTTTTGCTAATGAGGCTACCAATACAATGTCCCCATTAAAAGATGAAGCAGATAATGATGTTGCTCCTGATTGGGAAAGAAGGATAAGCAGTTTTATTATGAATTGTTTCTAGCAAATGTCTTCATCCTTTGAGATGCTTTGGGGGCAGGAGCACTAACACTAGAAATAGAGCATATGAAAGTAAGTAGCAGCTCTGTCAAGGTGAGATAGAAAAATAGGAAGATTCAATTCATCCTGCTTGTCTCAAATGTTTCCTTCCGCAATAGTGCAAGTAAGCTCTGACTCTCAGTGAATGTATTTATTGCATCATAATACCATATTTCTTACAAAAATGTATTAGAAATGCATCACATCCTATAACATTTTCACAGGCCTGATGTTTCCTACAGCTTCTTTTGCTTGCTCCCTTTCAAAAGTGGATAAAGTTTGATCACAAAGACAGTATGCAAAGTGTACCATGTTCTAGGCAACTAAAGGTGTCATTGACTTACTGGAGCCAGACAACTTATGAATTGCCTTCCCCTCTCTATGAAATGTTATTTTTCCTTGATCCTTGATAAGAATTAATTTTTATCCTCTGCAAGAATTAATCTAAAACTTTCTGACACTCCGTGTGTATGTATTTCTGTATGTGTGTAAAAGAGGGAGAAAGTGATCCTTATCCCAGACATAGAGCTGTGGGAGATTAACGTTCAAGTCTCTGATCTTAGTCAAGATGACTTAAGTCAAGAGGACTGTGGTCACTAAGCTGATGTTTTTTCTAGAAAGGATTTTTTTCTGGTTTTGATTTTAAAACTTCTTTTTCTTTCAAAATTTCATGTGATTTTATGTAACAATTCCTGACTAGTTTGTTTCCAGGCACTTCTTGAATTTCCACAATATGTGAGGAAGTCCTACCTGGTTCTCATGCTTTTAAAGCATGGCAAGAAATGAAAGGCACTTTCTAAGAGAGCTTGGACAGCTTAGAAATGCTGATTACAGAAAGTGTTAGAACTCTGACCAGTTTGCCCGTCAGTAGATGCACGGTGCCAGGCTCAGGAGGAAGTTCTACACAGTGAAAAAGTATTTGTTCTTTTGAGTTTTATTTTGCCTTTTGGAATTGTAGAAGTTGGCAAACAGTGCTTTCTGATGTAGGTGCAGGTCTTGGTTTGAAAGATAAAGGACTGTGTTAGGTGAGTTAGTCTCTGTTCCTCTCACCGTTTACTGGAGAAAGCTACAGCTGGTTGTTGGCTGGCCTTTGGATCCACACTCACCTTGAGGTCGGTCATGTTATCCTGGCTCCAAGAACCCGTGTCTACAGTTTTAGATGTGGCTTTTTTACGTTTAATGTGGACCACCACCACTGCAATTTTTTTTAATTGCTGGAAAATTTTCATGTTTTTTGAAAATGATCCAATTTGTAGTGCAGGCATGCATATTGTTTCTTAGCCAGAGCAGAAGACAGGGTCCAGAAAATTTTCTCTTCCCATTATTATTCTCAACAAAAAGAAAGTGTAATGGATTGGCATATAGGCCAACGTGACAGTGAAATAACATCCACGCCATTTCAAGTAGATAATGTTGGACACAAAATGTCCAATATAATTTGTGTTTTCAAATGTGTAGGCTCATTCAGTGCCAGAAATATCTTAAGTCTGATTCCCCAGCGTGCATACAGATACCAGTGTAAGTGAAACAAAATGATCAATCTAATTTTATTTATATATTTGTGAGTGACTTCTGTGGTTCAGTTACGAAAGTAAGTGGTTACTTCACAGAAATCTGTAGAGATGATTTTTCCATAAAGGTTCATATGATCAGTTGAGATATTTCATTACAATAGAAGTGTATTCGGTTTTTTCATGAAAAATTAATTATTTGTGCCCCATGTCTCATCGCTTTCAACAGCCACAGTACTGAGCGGTCATCTCTCAAACGTCAGGTATCTCTCACTCCTACTCTACTCTTGTGTAAATTATATGTTATTCTCAGAACCTCCTTCATTACAGTCTTACAGGAAATTCTAGTCATCGTTCATAATGATTTCTTCCCTTACCTACCCCATTAGGACACACTGAAAAGGCAATTAAAAGAAAAGGAAATCATGTGCCAACCTTGAGCTATTAGTTTTACACCAGCTGAAAGCCGTTAATTGAATTGAAATAGCCCAGCAAATGGACAAAATTTAAATAGCAATGATTTAGAAAAAGTGTACCAAACCTAAGGTGTTATTGTCAGTGGGGCAGATAAATATGTTGAAAATCTTGTCAAATAAAGACCTTGCTTTTTTCTATATCGACTATATAAAATAGCTAATCATACTTTTGTTAAAATCTCTGGGAGCTTGATTTGACTTGAACAAAGTAAGGATTCAGTTTAAATACAGAAAGTGAAACTATTTCAATGTTGTTCAGTCCCAATACAAATCCTGACAGATCTAAATACTATCAGTATAAGACATCAGAGAAATTTATTGCTAGTAAATCATGTTTGCTAGCAAGATCAGCTAGATTTTCTAACTTATAAGGACTTGCAGAAGTTAACTATGCTTATGTTTGCATGCCCAGTTAGGAAGGAATTAGAAAAAATCCTTAATTAGGGTTTATCTTCTAAGAATTTGATTTTTATTCAGTCATATCTGGTTTTCAGATTGGAACTGAAAATTGCAAAATATTGAACACTCACCCCTCCCCCCCCTCCCCCGGTATTTGGGGGGAATTTGTGTGGGGGGGTTGTTTGTTTGTGGGKTTTTTTTTGCTTTTGGTAAGTAGTAGTATATACCTACAACATTCTTTTTCAGTAGATTTGCTAACTCTGTAGTTTCTCATGGATTTTAGAATAAGGAGACCTCTGTGGAGAAAGCAAGAAATAATGGATAAGGCTTAGATTTTGGTCAAAATACAACTGCTGTTAAGTACTGTGGTTTTGAGCTAATTCCATAATAGATTAGGATAGCTTCCTCCTTTGTAAATGAAAATTAGTAATTTTCCATAGATGTAAGGTTGATGTAAGACTAGGGTAAATTATTTTTTTTCAGACTTAACTTCTTAAAATATCAGATGGAAGATGCCAAAAAAAATGTTAATTATCATTATATTCACTGGCAATGCCCTTGAGCACAACAATTACCATTGTAGTTAATGCTAGTAACTGATCTGCTGTTCTAGTTTTCTTTCTCTGGAATTGTGCAATACAGAAACCTTGAGAGTGAATCATAGAAGTATGTGTGATGTTTAATTATTATGCTCCTTCAGTCTTCCCATTTCTGCCACTTAATGACCGATTCAGAGCCCACAATATGAAGATTTAGATAGCTTGTTTTCTTTTTTTTTTTAATATGCATTATCTATTATAGCAGTAGCTGTTCTGTTTCCCTGTGATAATCTCTAATCCTTTCTTAAACTATGTAGACTGCTGTGTATCCCTAGTAATTCTCTTAGGTCAATTATTTGTTTTGTAAAAAACCCCCAAACAGCTCCCCCCCGCCAGCCCCCCCAAAAAACATAATAGTTTTAAATTTGTTGACATTGTGCTTTAATAGCTCTCTCTTGTTAATGTATTAGGGCAGAAGGGAAAGAGAAGCCCTAACTTTCTTTAAATGTATTATGCATTATAGTCTTGATTCTGTTTCTACTTAAATCAACAAACTCTCAACCGTCTACCTAATTTAGCTCCTGTCAGAAATAGGTACTGTCAAATCACTAGTTTCATTTTAAAATGTTTTTAGTTAATATCATTATTTTAAAATCTTTAAAATGGGATTCCTGTATAAGCCAGGGTTTTTATCAGAGCTTTCACACTGTGCAACTAAAACAGGAGTCAAGGTGTTAACTCTAAAGTCTACAGACAGTAATACCAACATTTAAACTGTCAGTTATTTTTTCTGTTGATGGCTTATTTTGAATAAATGCTTCTGTTGAAGCATTCCAGATGTGTCTCCATCGGCGGAGATGAAAAACCCAGCTATCAGCCAATAGCTCCAATCTCCAAATTTTTGACAACTTCTATGATGTAACTGATTTATTGACGAAAATGTTTATAAATTGAAAAGCTGAAAGGCCCCTGATACCTTAAAATACTTTGTATTCATCAGCCTAATAATTCAAAAGAGCAGTTGTTCTGATTTTTATATTTTCATATTTAATACAACAAAGGTCATTCTTAATTATAAAATAAGCTGCAATGAGATTTCACCTGCTGCACCAAAGTGCAGTTGTAACCAGGAGCCTTTACCTAATAATATAGGTTCATCTGATTGTGCTGGGCTCTACCTAGGTACTTAGTAATTTATTGTTGAATGTTATCTGAAGCAAAATCAATAGCTAGCAGCTTTTAAAGATTTACTGAACTATAGAAGCAGTGCCCTTTAAACATGCCAGCCTTGTTGGGACACCGTTTGTGCATCCTCTTTACTTAAATCACAGACAAACTTTGATCTCAAATACATTTAAGCTGATATTTTGAGAATGTTTGAAATATGTGTCCAAACCTGTCTCTGATTTGCATAACTTAAGCCCACTGTCCCTGTTATCTTATTCAATTACTCTGTATTTATGCAAATATACTTTATTATAGCATGAACAAATTTCAGAGAGTCGCTGTTTCTACAGCAGAGTGTGCACATTGCATACCTAGTCTTTAGAGCTGCTTCTTCCATTATTTTTCACCTGTATTTATGAAGGATGGGGGAGGCAATCAAAACAGCAGTGAAAATAAATTAGTCTTTTGTTGACATAGAAGAAATGCTCTGAAATGTTTTGTTATATTTCAAAGCTGGCACAAATAGTGTTTTTAATAGATAACTAGCTGATCATCAACAACTTGTCTCTGGGTGGCTTAAATGCAATCAGAAAACATCCAATTCTGTTGTGGAAACTGTTGTTAATTAACATTAACCTGCAGGTAACTAAAGGCATGTGCCTTTGGTTCCCTTCCCAAAGTTTGTAAAAGTCTTTATAGCATTTTATTAATATGACTGACATTCCTGGAGGCTGGATTTTTGTATTCTAAGAGCATATTTTTGTCAGGCAAAGTTTCCCTGACATTTTAGCTTCAACTTATGTTTTTAAGTATTTTCAGCTTTTAATATCTGTAAAAAACATACAGTACTGTACAACATGGGCACTTCTGTTTTCTTACCCATCTGCTAATGCTACTGTCTTACCTGTCCAATAACCAATAATGATGTGAGTCTGCATAATTTATACTTTATGTAATAACATTTTTCTTTACTAGCTTTTATATATAATAACTGGTGTGGAACACATAGTGGTTTTGTAGAACTGACATGCCTTTGTAGTGATTTTCTGATATATCTCAGTTTGTCTTTTTGAGTTCAGTCCTACCCCATAAGTCTTGTTCTTTTCAAGTTGTCCTATATATTTATTTTAATGAATGAAAAGAAATGAAAGAAAATAAAACTTTGATGGTTATGAGATTACATAGTATTAGTGAGAGTGACAGAATTAGTTGCTTGGTCTTCGAGTTGTTTACTTGTTTTGAAGTTGTTCTAAAACTCATAACTGAAACACATTTTTCTTCACACTGGAAATTTCTCTTTGGTTAAAATACCCTTGTTCTGAAGAGCAAATGAAACCTTACTTACATTTTCAATCTTTCTGATTGGGAGGGTGACTATGAAATCAGAATAACAAGATACTTAATTAGTTATGAGGCATTTTGCAGTGGCTTTCTGTCCCACTTCCCCTCTCTCTTTCACTCTTTCTTATACCCTCTCCCCCCCCCTTATCTTTCTCTCTCATTTGCTCCTTTTTTCCTCTCTCTCATTCTATGTTTCTCTCTTTTTCTGGTTTGTTTTTCTTTTTTTTTTTCTTTTTCTTGCTGGATCTGTTTCTTTTTATATAAATAATTAAATATCCCTGAGAATTAGGAGGAATTGTGATTAAGAGCTCATTAATGTGATACTATGACCAGGTGAGTGTTTGGAGCACTCACCTGGAGGAGTAGCACCTCAGTTCCAGTTCATGATCCAAGTAAAATTTTGTAGATTTAACATGAACTTTGAAATGTTTTCAGCCACCTTTAAAATTTCCTAAGGTGAGTTTGCCCAACTCTCATTCAGCTTATTAGAGTAAATGCCTTTCCATAAATTTCATTCATCAAAATTTGATTCTTAATCCCTAGAATATGAAGGATGTATAGGGCTGACTCATCTTCACTCCAAACACAGTTCCCAGATGATTAAGTGCTTTCTCGCACCATTGAAAAATATTTCCATTTTCTCATCTGTATGGTGTACTCTCTTTGTATAACACATGCCCCACAATGACACTAATCCTCTCCTGTCTCAGAAATTCCTACTAAGCACAAACTGCTTCTGTGTTTTGGACCAGAGAGATTTGGTTTATGTTTGCTCTTCCTGACTATAGAAAGCAGTATTTTGTCTAGCTGAGCCAGATGGTATCTCTCCATTTTTCTCAAATATGTGGAGGGGAGAGAGAATATATGGTGGGAAGAGGCTTAAAGGAATAATTGTACTTTTTCTCTAACAGCTCATACAAACCCTTACATTGCCATGGAAATTAATGAAGTACAGTTTCCAGTCTTTCATAAAAAGCAAGTAGGTCTAATCATAATCCCAAACTAACACAATAGAAGCCCTCAAATGGGATATTCTTACCACAGCAAAATGTTGCCTCCTCTTGATATCCTGCAAAGAGAGTCAGTCTTTCTCAAGCAGAATAGCACTGTGATTGTGTCAGTGTCTGCTCACAGTGTGGTGTCCTGCGAGGTAAAGGAATTACGCTGAGAAATTTTGAACAGACTTTAAATAATCAGCAGGTTGTTATCTTTAGGACTAAAATTTTGCAGAGCAGTCAGAGATTTCAAAGCGTGTTAGGAAGAGTGCAGCTTTTTCAGCTGAAATATTAACTAAACAAAATCAAGACTAGGGATAAACAGAAATAGAACTGGTAGGTTTTATTTTAGGGAGGGGGAACAGAAAGGAGGATATAGATACTTGGATACAAAAAACATTGTCATATACCAACTTCTCATTCTTTTGGCAAATGTATTTAGAATCCAGACAGACTTTTCTGGTATATCAATGTAAGTGTGATTCTGGAGGAGGAAAAAACATAAAACCCCTGGAAYATTGAAAAGATCCAAGAAACATTGTTTAACTCCAAAATGTAAATAGAAGACTCTGGCAGATGCATGTAGTGAATCCAGAGTTCCAAGGGTATTTTTATTCTCACCTGGTCACCTCCACCATTCTTTGTACCTTTCAACAGTTACAAGAAATTAAGCATGGACCCTAAGTGTAACAGTCTCCTAGTGCACAGTTTTCATACATTACATATAGACTTCATAAGAATGACACCTAGAGGAGAGAAAGCATGAAATCATGTAATGAGTGATTGTTGTAGTAGAGTGCAAAAGTAAAAAAGATGTTGGTTTAAACTTGCACAAGCCATGGTAATTTGGTGATTTCATAATTTCTTGACTTTGCTATGTTACACTATTTCACTACTTTAGTTTGATTTCCAAGTTAAACAAACAAACAAAAAAGCAAAATGAGAAAAGAGCTCTGTACATTTTATTATACAAAATTATACCTACTTTAACAAGGTCATTGTCAGGGATAGAGCTCAGATTCTCAGTTCAATTTTTGCCACTTGAGCAAAAGGATTAAATGATACATGCACGAGCTTTTGACCTCTCTATAGACCTGCCAGCAGACACAGATAGCAAGAGCTGTATGTCAGTGTGTCTTCTGATAATTTGATGACAGCAGTAGTACCAGCTATATAGACTCAAGAATATTGGGTTCTATTTCAAATTTCAGAGGGAATGTCTTTTAGAGGTCAGAGGTCCTCTGTCTTCTGTTATCTCACATCTTCTAAACACCAACTTCCTTTTCAAGTCTTGTGTACCATCCATCCTTGCAGCAGAACTCATCCCCAGCCAGGGCAACCTCTCCTCTCAATGATAGTTTTGGATTCAAATTCTGTATTTCTATAATATCTAGTTCTTACTAATTTCAAAAGAAATTGTGTATCTTAAGCTTCAGATATTTTCTGTCATTAAACAACCAAATACGAATGCTATTTTTATAATCTTGATTCTAGCAGCTTCTTCTTCCTTTCCCTGTACTCATGGACAATTTTTACAAAGCCAAACATGTTTAGAGTGCTCCCTCTGTTTTTTTTGCTGAGCATTTTCAAAAGAGGAAAGGCTGTAGTAGAGATTTCCTGAAGTTGCCTATCCTTTCCCAACTGCCTGCTAATACCACCAAAATATATGATGAGCTCATGGGTGATTTGGACACCTTGTGTTCACATCTTTCATGGAAGAACTTCTGCTAATGGGAGTGCTTCTCAAGGATTTTAAAGTATTATCTAGTCAACACTGGCTAGATGTCTCAATGTTTTGAGCTCACAGTGAAGATAGTATATGTTTAACAAACATTGCTAAGCTCAGAAGCTTATTTGGATGTGTGTATACACCCTCCTTCCCCCAGAACTGGAACTACATGTGTGTGGCTTGCTTGCAGTTTTAATTATGAGACTTTCATCTGTCTGCTTCTCAAAAAGGCAGGATATTCTATGATGACCAAGAACAGTAGGGATGATACTGTTATATAACTTATATGTTGATTGCAGTTTTAAAATTTGGCTGGGTAAAACATGCAGTAAACTGTGATTCTCAGAAACCTATGGACATTACACTGAGTCATTATAGGTTGGAAAATGTGCACTGATTCAGACAGAAGTCTGCTGAGAATTGAAATATGCTTTCCTAGGTACAGTAACTAAGAAGAAATGATTATGTAGATTAAGGCTGCAGCCTTTAAATAAATATAATTCTTTTATAAAAAGAGAAAAACTGTGAGGTTAATCATTTGAAGCTTGGAATTAGACCCAGGGAGAGATAATGATGTAATGTTCATAGTGGTCTTCATTTCAGTTCCTCTTCTTTCTCTTCAGTTTTCTTTTTCCCATTCTCTTCTGTGCTTGCAAAGTATAGACTTAGAAGTCTACTAAACTGACTTCTTTTGGGGAGTTGCAGTGACCTCTGTGAGGCAAGCTTTTGTACCCTGTGGTGCTCCATCATCATTCACCACTTAAGCAGCTTTCAAGAGATCTGCCTTATTCTATAGACATGTTCCATCTGGCTGCACATAACAAAAATCTTCAGGGAAGTACTCCGAGGTAATTTTTCCGAGTATCCCAGCCCTTGAAGGATTGGACTCGTCAGTATTTCAATCCTATATTATTCCTAATCCATATTTTAAACACTGTCACAGTGGTTACTTGAGCTTGTCTTGGAAGTAAAGATAAAGACTGAACAGGCATCACAATGACATATTTTGCAAAACACTGTCCCTCCAGTTCTGTGCACACATCCATTGGATCAGATCCCAAGCCATAGAGCAAACCCACAAATGCCCTCAATGGGACATTAATTCTTTTTGAATAGATGGTAAGAAAGAAGAACATGAAACCAACACATCTGTGCTTTCCCCCATTTTTGGCCATTTATTTGATTAAATAAATAGAAAACAAAATTTGCCTCTACTGTGCTGATCACCACAGTATCCGAAGATGATTGGATACTTGCAGTGTAAGCACGTTTACTTTGTCTCCTGTATCAGTGCCAGCACGTATTTAGAACTGCACTGCTTTTACTAAGGGAGGCAGTTTATTCAGTCTATGGTCGTAAAAGTGCCTCCTGGTTTCTTCCTCAGAGTATCCACTCATGATTGCTCTGATTCTGCAATGCAACCAGATAGTAAACTCAGAGTGGACCACACTGCTTCATTTCCGGGGCCTTAGCCAAGTAATACTTCTCAGTTTTATCTGGAACAAAATAATTTTTTTTTTTCAGTTTTGTGTTGCAAAGGGATTGAAATGGAGAAGAACATACTTGTGCATTTCTAGAATTTCCTGTGTTTCAGACTAATAAATTCAATTACCGGTTATGCAATCCACTATTCTGGATATTGTAAAATTGTAGTTGAGATTTCTGGGCTTGCTAGTTTGTAGTAATGTAATCATGTTTTTTCCATTGGTCTGGCTTTTGTTTTGTTTTGTTAACTTTTTCTTTACTCAAATCAGATTTTTTTAAAAGTATTTATACATTAATGTTGCCAGGCAAAGTAATCCAAAGTAAATCCAAATGCTCTTAATCTTCATTTTATATTATTTTATAATCTGAACTCCAATATTTTTTTCCCCAGAGAGCAGAACTTGAAGCGGTAGTTCACTATTGGTATTTGTAGTAACAACCTTTAAATTGTACAGCTACTATGAAAATCAAGTTTATGGTTGGTGATAGCCTGTTGCGATAGGACAAGGGGTAATGGTTTTAAACTAAAAAAGGGTAGATTCAGACTAGATATAAGGAAGAAATTTTTCACAATGAGGGTGGTGAAGCACTGGCACAGGTTGCCCAGAGAGGTGGTAGATGCCCCATCCCTGGAAACTTTCAAGGTCAGATTGGACGGGGCTCTGAGCAACCTGATCTAGTTGAAGATGTCCCTGCCCATGGCAGGGGGGTTGGACTAGATGACCTTTAAAGGTCCCTTCCAACCCAAACCATTCTATGATTCTATGATATTACTAATTATAATTTTGTATGCACGCATTAGAACATCTAATTTAAATATCAGGGTGGTTAGGTATAAACAACAACAAAAAAAGGACTCCTCTGAATGTTAGGCCTTAAATAGTTATTGTTAGGCATATATCAATTAACTAAAGATTTAGCTGATAAAAATATAAACATTCATTCATTCTTTGTGATGGTTTAAGACGAAATAAGAAAATCTTTAAATAAATTAGTGAACCTTTTAAAATCTGGTTTCAGGGTTTTTTTGGATGAGGCTAGAAAGCCAGTCCTAAGCGTATGCAGCARCCATGTCTCTAGTGGAAGTCGAAAGCCATCAGTACTGCACAGCAGGGTTGGGTTTGGAAGGAGAAAGGAGTTTGGCGTTTTCTGAAGTGTCTAGTGCTTAAATATGGTTTGTCTGCATAGTATCTTTATGAGATTGTGTTGGTCTTGTCATAGATGTTTCCAGCTGGAGGCCTGAGGACGTGACACAATGGAACTTAGAAATCACTCTAATTATTAGGTTATAAAATTACAATTCCCGTCCTCCCACAATGAAGCGTTATTTTATT
The DNA here is from genome assembly GCA_035582835.1 of Phoebastria nigripes. Taxonomy (NCBI): domain Eukaryota; kingdom Metazoa; phylum Chordata; class Aves; order Procellariiformes; family Diomedeidae; genus Phoebastria; species Phoebastria nigripes. The sequence goes on along the minus strand of JAYKAV010003312.1, from coordinate 85,364 downwards.
TTATTTTTGAGTAGCACAGCACCATCATTATCTTCTTGTTCATAGACTGGTTGGCACAGTTGATGGGAGGATGAGAGAGAGACATTTGAATTCCCTGGGGCTAAAAAGGGAATTAGACCGTATCTCCTACTTCTTGGGCAAATGCTCTAGCTATTAAACAACTATAAAAAAACTAGGTGTCAGTACTGACGAAATCAACACATCTAGTCTCAATGCTGTAYTTCTGGGTTGATGTTAGGAATCACTACAAGTAGTTTAAAAACCCCAAATTGTTTTTATCAGGACAGCGGCGCCTAGATAATTCAGTTCAAACAAGATAGCGTTACTTTTGTATATGGACAGGACCAAAACTTTCAACACCTAAGTAATTAAAAAAAAAAAAAAATAGAAAACATTGAAGGTATCTGAGGTACCAGAGTGGATTGAATAGATTTTTATGGGGTAGGTTTGATTTCAAATTAGCCTTCATATAAGATAACTTGGTGCTTTTTTTGCACCTCACCTTTAAATCCTTAGATGAATTTGAACGATTGTATGATTTTTTTAAATGTGTTTAGTACCAGTTTAAGAACAGAACAGAACTGTATTTTATTCCCTAACCATTCCTATAGAAACCACACTTGGCTCCTTTTAGAACAAGTGTTTTTTCCCTCAATTTCTTTTAGTTCTTGCTTTCGTGGTAATTCTTGGTGGCTTATCACTGCTTATAAATCATCAGCACATGAATAAATTAATGAAAAACAAACAAGCAAACAATTTCCTTGCCAGATGTAGGATAGTTGATTTGCCTTTAAAAAAAAAAAAAAAAGAACATAGGCAGTCTTTCAAACCCTGTATCTTTCCTCACTCTCCATGATGTCAGTTTTGTTTCCAGTCTTTCTGCCTCTGCTCCCTTTCTCTTCTCTAAAAATCATAGAGGTTTCTCAGCAAAAGTAAAAGCCTATATAGAATCATAGAATCATTAAGGTTGGAAAAGACCTCTAAGATCATTGAGTCCAACCGTCAACCCAACACCACCATGCCCACTAAACCATGCCCCTAAGCGCCTCATCTACACGTCTTTTAAATACTTCCAGGGA